>CAUYPK010139449.1:0-15835 GCA_963574355.1 Loris lydekkerianus
CATATTTAATTTTCAGATTCTTCTATTGTTGAGCTGGCCCAAAGACTAGGCTTAAGGTAGGAGCAAAGAGAAAGATTTAAAAAAAATAAATCCAGTGTTTTTCATTAATCTATCTTTATCAATAATAAAGGTTATATTTGAAAAAAAAAAAAAAAAAAAAATTAGCCCTGAATTTAAGTATTCCTTGAGACATTCAAGTCATTTACCAGGTTGAAACACTACTGAGGGCTGGTCTGAAATTGTGTGAACTTGGAAGACAATAATTATAATTAAAACCACTCCAAATAGAAAAATTAGGGAAAGAGATGGGTTTCTTTAAGACAGGGGTTGGCAAACTATAGCTTTTGGGCCAAATCCAGCCAGTTGTCTATTTTTGTAAAGAAACTTTTATTGGAACATAGCCATGCCTATTCCTTTAGGTACCACGTATGGCTGCTTTAGGGATACAATGGGAGACTTGGGTAATTGTTACAAACACCATATGACCCACAAAAATCAAAATTTGATTATCTAGCTCTTTTCAGAAAAAGTTCATTTACTTCTGCATTAACATACTACTTATCTGGAATAGTTTCAGTCATTAGAAACTTTACAGTAATAATTTATAAGAACAGCTCTCTAACTGGACACAACTTTTTAGAGCTGAAACCTACTTCCTTGGGTTCATGTGCTCTATATGTTACTTTGCAGAAAAGAATCTGACAGTAGAAATACATAGAGGCCAACATCGTCAATAGTCTTAAGGTGATTCTTTTTTGGAAACCAACTTATGTAAGAAAGTATTAACTTAAAAACAAGTATTAAAAAGGAAATGTTGAATGGGGACTTAAAGGAGGAATTTACATACTTGAAAATAATAGTAACAATTTCTAAAGCTTTTAAAAACACTGCCTTATAAGAGCTCATTTAATCCTTATGCTAAAGCACACATTAGATATTTTATGCAGACCATTTTATAACAATGAACTTCAGATCAAAAGGCTAAGAAAGCTACCTATGATCACCAACTAGCAAAGTGGTAGACCAGAGCCAGAGCACAGTGCCACCTTAAATCCACACACGTTTAGACACCACCACACCTGCAGTATAGCGGATGACAGGATGACGTGGCTCAAGAAAGTGCAGCTGCCTTTTCCTAACCCTCCGTGAGCCGGCACACTCTCTAGATAATCAGTTGTCAAAAAAAGATGGCTAGCATTCTACAAAGCCTTTACTGTTTTATGCTTTGAAAAATATAGTTGAGAATTTTACTATGTTTAGCTTGAAAATGTCTTTAAAAGAGAATTTGCCTTCCTGTGTATCCCTTGTCATAACAATTCTTGCTCATTTCTTTTCAAGTCTTTGGCAGAATCAATCAGTAGTCTCACCGGGGAGGAAGCCCTGTGGTGGGCACACTTGTCCTCACCTCTCTTCTCTCTCTGCTGCCCCTACACATGTGGTGAAGTTTCAGAGACCCCTCAGCCCACAGCCTTTGTTGGGGAATTACGTTCCCATTTCCCTGGCCCTGTGGGCACCCTGCTCCCCACTCTCCATTTTGCCCCTCACAGCTGTCCCTCAGTTTGCTGAGTCACACTATGCCCCCACCTCCCACCTCCACTCTTTCACCTGAGCTCCCAACACTTTCTGGCTACTACCTGAGCATTCTTTAAACCTGAACCAAAAGTGCCCAAACGTTTAGCCGTCTGAAGTGGGGTCTCTTTAAAGACAGACTCTGCCAAATTCAGGAAATACCACCAATGTCTGCTGTCTGAGGAAGTGGATTTTGTAAGTGAAACTATTCCATGTCCCTTAACATCTGGGCTGGGCAGCCAAGGTAGGTGGTTGCCTGAGAAAGTGGGTGCATTTCAGAGACTGACAACTGCTCTTTGCTGTTAGTTTTTACCAGGCCAAGAAGAAAAAGGTGACTTTCCTCTCATGAGAAATTTATTGCCAGGGGAAAACAGAGACTCACAAAATACTAGCCATGCAGAGTAGGGCTGGGCTGTTCTCTGACTCCACGCAGCACATTTACTAAAGCTTTTTGTAAATGACCAAGGAAGAAAGTTACAAACAGGGCCTTTGAGGATTCTGTGATTACATTGTTAACCACTCTGGTGTCATGCTCTCCGTTGTCCTAGCCTAAGATGTGAAGGAAAAAGTATATCTAACAGTACTATCTCCCCACAGTGGAAACATACTAAGGGAGTAAGTCTTTTTCCAATAAAACTAGGACCCTTTTTCTTCAGAAAAAGAAAAAGAAAAAAGTCTTCTCCTGAGAGATTGGTCCCCTCCCTCTCATCCACCCAGAGGGAACTATAAATGAGATATTATAGGCACAACAAATTGGCAGCCAACACATTAAACATTATGAAGTGCCAGGTCTGGGCCTCAATACAAATACTTTTTTGTTTTAGGCATTCACCATTTAAAAATACACTTAGAAGTTTCTGGAAGGTGTAGGGCTATAGATGAATTGTCCACTCAGAGAACGCATGATATGAGAAGGATTTCCCTGCTCCTCATGTGTACTAGGGGCCTAGTAAGAACCATTTCAGGTATTTCCACAATAAATCTCAAAGTTGGGTGTCATTATTGAAGAAGAGGGGCCCCAATAAAAGGAAAAACTCACCCAGATTCAGGTGTGGGCCTCATATCCCCATCAGACAGAGTCCAGAAGACAACTAAGAAAAACACATTTGATAAAATCTCCCTATTTTAAGGTGACTTCCTTGATAAGGAAACATAAACTGAGTTTTTCCCCTTGAAAAGTCCCGGTAAAACGACTACGGGATGTTAAGCTTTATATTTTTCCCCAAAGGGAAGAGTCATTTTTTTTTTTTCTGCTTCCAGAACCATTGGGACTTCAGAGATCAGCTCATCCAAACCCCTTCCAGGACAAAGAAGGAATCTGAGGCATGGAGATGTATGATGATTTATTCAGAGACAGAAACTAACCAGAAAACTAACTTTTCCTTTTGACTCTACTATTATTCCATACTTCAAAAAAATTTTTCAGCTTTATTGAGATAAAATTGACAAAATTGTATGGTTTTACATGATGATTTGATATACACGTATTTTGTAAAATGATTACCACTATCGACTTAGTTCATACATCTACCACCTTACCTATTTATTCTTTCTGTTTTGTTTTTTGATGAGAACATTTAGGCAAATTTCAAGTATATAAATGAGAATTGTTAACTATAGTCACCATACTATATAGGAGACCTCCTGAACTCACTTATTTGTAGCTAGACTTTTGTACCCTTTGACCAATCTCTCTATTTTCCCATCACTCTGACCCTAGAAACCACTACATAATTGTTTTTGATATAAGAAAGAAACCTCAAGCAACAAGGGGGGAAAAAAGTATTCCTGATGTTATGGTTGAAAATTTAAGGACCACCCACTTTTTGTCCACTGTCAAAAACCATCAGTAGTTTATCAGTTCATAGCATCTTCATGAAAGTGACTGTCTTTACCATAATTGGGTTTTCTTTCCTTTTCCTTAGTTATTTTCCTGATCATGAAAACCAAAACGGCAATTGGGCTGATGAAAGAAAAACCGAATCATGATAAAAGATCCAAATGTGCCTACTTATATAAAAAAGAAAGTTCCATTTTTTCTCTTTCTTTATTCAGAGGGTTGGTTAATGAAAAGGACTTTTTTAAGAAGGACTATACGACAATGTGTAAATGCTTTGGTTTTTGTTGCTTCTCTTTTCCTACTCCAACTTTGGTGGTGAGATTAAATTTACTAATAACTAGAAGCAGATGTGCAGGTATAGCAGGTTTCCATAGACACCCAAGGAAGCTTGCAATGAGCCTGTATGGTGAAGTAGCCACCGTCCTGCTCTGGAAGGCAGAATAGGCCAAGTGGAAGCTGAAGATGTTCAAACTATTTGAAAATATATAATACATTGTTTATTATAGTTACCTGTGACAGAATACTGTCCAGGATGTGATTTTACATGCACAGGAGGTTCAGAAGGAAACAAAGTACCCACTGAATGAGCTACAGTCCCAAGCCTAGTCAAAACATGACTAATTTATCTGAGTTACAGTAAAAGAAAAAAAGATGTCATTTTTTTTATTATTTCTCCAACTCTTTGCATGTTAATGATTTAGCATTCAGACCCAAAATAGATGTGTTGTCTTTAGTGTACCAGAGGACTGGGTTCACATCCAGGGACTCATGGTTAGAGGGTCAGAGCCTGTGAGAATGAGAAAGGTCCTGCTTTGCCCAAGCGGCTCCTGAGGAGAGAGACGAGACTGAAGGAAAGTTACCTTCAGCGAAAGCTGCTCAACTCAGATGTTTCCGATTGTTTGAAACCCCACTTTCTGGGAAGACGGCCAACATTGTCAACTCATTTGGGTAGCAGGAATTTCTCTATGTGGTGTCATCAATGGTGGGACTAAATTAGATTCACGACCAAATTTCCGTGTGAGGGACTTCTTGATACTTGTCAAGAAGTGAGTGCTTAAAACCTTAACTTGTTCAGAGAACTAGAATTAGGATTGGGGAACCTGGGCAAGAATTTCTCTTCCCCAGACACACATGCAGTATCCTCAGAAGACCATTTCATCCTCTGATCCTGAGAGGGAAAGTTCACTGGCTACACAGTAACTCAAATACTACCTCCTTTCCCAAACTGCAGATTTTCAAATGTATAAAAATAATTATCACCCCTCAGATTAGGTACTGGGGTTCCTTTATCCTTTCTTCATGCGACCTGTTCTCCAGATTCTTTACCCATTTACAGGTAAAGAAAAGAGTTCCCCCCAAAACTTTACCTCACTTCCTCATTCATGAGGAAACTAAAGCATCCAGTGTAAGTGCCTTCAATCACCACTGTCACCTCCTCAAAACTTCTTCATCTCCAAGCCTTTTTACTTCCCACAGGAGTTCTTTGCTCATTACTTTGTCCTCTCTCTGTTCTGAGGACCTTCATGGGCACTTCCTGTCCCTGCCCACGCTAGAACATGCCCCCTCAGACTTTAAAGACTTTTGAATTGTTTTCTAAAAGTCTTTCCCTCAAATTTTAATTTTGTTTTTTCACCATGAAATTAAACTTTATTATATTTTTGGGACCTGAGTGAACATGAAATCCCTTACTCAGAGATTAAAGTTTAGGTGGGTCATGAGAAGAATTGATCTTTGGGAAACCACTTTTAGGTTGAAGAGGCTTCAGGCAAAACAGGTTGCCTTTTTCTTTCTAGTTCAAAACTTGGAAGCAGGGGCTGCATGGATACAGATGCTTTACAACTTAATACTTTGGAAAGTAACTTCCTTTAATACGGAAAAAGCCACAGAAATAAAATTGAGGGTAGTAGAAAGGATGTGTGCCAATTTGCAGTGTACCTCTCCTTCCCCATCCCCACCCCATGTGAAAGGTTAAAAATGTTCACCAGTCTACGCCAGTATCTGCCCTGATTCACCTTGGAAACTATGAGTCTTTAGGGCCATATTGGGATGAATGGTTATTTTGCAACATCTCTAATCAGAACCATTGCCAAGTTCAAAATAAACCTAGATTTATTAAGATATTTACTAATAGGAAGATTCCTGAAAGGACAGTGCAAAGCTCAAATAAAGAAAACAATGTTATAAATATATCAGCTAAGAAGGGTTGGCTAACCCTGGGGTCCCTGACCTGCTGGCTGCAGATGAGTACAAGTCTGTGGCCTGCTAGGAACCAGGCTGTAAGGCAGGAGGTGAGTGGCAGACAAGTAAGCAAAGCTTCATCTGTCACCATCTTCCATTGTCTCCAAGTGGGACCATCTAGTTTCAAGAGAACAAGCTCAGGATCCCACTGATTCTACATTTTGATGAATTTTATGATTATTTCATTATACATTATAATGTAATAATAATAGAAATCAAGTACACAATAAATGTCATGTGCTTGAATCATCTTGAAACCATCCTTCTCACCCCACCCTGGTCCCTGGAAAAACTAATGCCAAAAAGGTGAGGGACCACTGGGCTAACCCATCTCAGCATTCCTATCCTTTCCCTCTTTATCTCTCTTGGACATTCTTTCTGATTTGTCAGTGACACATCACCAGCAGCCCAAACTGGTACACATAAGCACAATCAAAATAAATACAAAATAAAAATAAATGCTTACTCAGAGTTGGGCAGCAAGAATTTTTTTAAAAGGGGGAGGGCTGTTACTTGGGTACATAAATTGTGAATGAAGTCATTTTGAGTTTGTAAAAATTAAGTTATGACATGAAGACAAAACACAGGGTCCTGAGTGATTCTCCTTCCAGAATTTTTCTCTTGGTATGCAGTTTAAAGCTAAGTGCTTACTACTCTTTGTTAAAACAAACACACACATACAAAAGGCACAGAATTTGACATTAGTACAGAAATAACGTGCAGTGCCCAGTTCTGGGTTTGAGATGGGGCACAAATGACTGGTACTTACTTCATTATTTTACAGAGGTTCAAAATATATCATCTGGGCCCCAAGAGTTATCTTGTAAATCGAACCTCTCTTGCTGAAGAGACAGGGTTGTCACCATACTTTCCAGTGAAGGGGCCAGAAGTGAGGAAAGCTTACTAAGCCTGACTGACCTGGAAACCGAATCTCCTTGAGATTATTTCAGGCTTAGTTACCTGCAAAGGTCACTCTGGTCTTTATCTCAACAAACAGCCACAATCTAAAGGGCAGTCTTCAATATGGCAGAACACTGATTCATCCCCACCCATGAGTGCCCCACGGTTTGCCATATACTCATTCATTCTACTTTCCCTGCCCTTTCCCAAGGACCCTACCCAATAATTAGACAGGGCTTGAGAGGTCTGCTAAAATCTCTTACCAAGATTTTGGGGATGGGGAGGTATTCAGCAAAAATCCTGGGATATGAAGCATGACTTTTTCTTGTTTTCCCTGCACTATTTTTTATTTTTTATTTATCTAGCCAAATGGTATTTAAATAAGTTCAAAGAGATGGTGTATAACATAAAGAAAACAGGCATTGTGGCTAATCTATACGTAGTAATAAATTCCCATTATGGACTAGGTATGTGCTAAGGAACATAGAAATAGTATCTCATTTATTTTTTTTTATTTGGTGTGTATTTGGACTTTCATTTTACACTCTGGAAAACTACAGCTCCAAGAGGTCTAAGGAAATTGTCCAAAGTGTGAAACTCACGTTAGTCTGATTTCAAAGTTCTCACTTTTCCCTGCTGTACCACCCAAAGAAAACTTTGCAGATTAGAGTCAGTGATGATTTGAAGTGAATTCCCAAACTATCCTGCACATAGGCATTCGCTTTAGCTCTCTTCTACCCCTGCCTGTAGAAAGAAGGGGCCTGGAGCAGGGTGATGGCCTGTTATTTAGAAAGATATAGTCTGTCTGCCTTCCCTCTTACTCTCTAAGGGCACATTACCATGTGACCATCATTAATACTGCTGGGTTTGCAATGTGGTGCAAGGTATGAGAAACAGATTTTCTGCTGTAAATACCAATAGGCAGAAAAGAGATCCCTCCTCTTCAGCCATTCATGTCTCTACCAATATTTTCCTCTCTTTTTATTGCTAATGCTAACAACTCTCCATCCTTTTTATTTTTTCCTTTCTCCTTTCCAGTCTGCCATTGTCATGGCTCCATAAGAGAGAAAAAAATAGATGTATACACAAAAATGAAGATAAACGCAAATGTGATTTTATGGCATGCTTCCCCTGAGAGAGGAAAACCCAAAGAAAGAACAACAACTAAACATTTCAGGCCACACCTAAAACAACACATCCATGTTTCTTGGAATGAAATATTGATAAAGAATCTTGATTAAATATTTTCATATTTAAAAGTGCTGGATTTGTACAAGGGTAAAATATCTAAGAAATAGAAACTCTTATGTTCTTGATCTTTAACAAAAAACTCAGATTGCATTCAAGAAAATCACCCCGGACTGTGGGCAATGTAAATATGTCCACCATTACCTTTACCCTATTCACTATTGCTAGCACACCACACATGACCACATTAGATAAAATATCCAAAGGCTAATTCATAGTAAAGTCAGTGTTGGGACTCTTTCAAACATAATTATAATTCAAAATAATAAAAATGTCACTCACATAAATAACAGTGAGATAATCAGCTCATCTTTCCTACCATTTTGTTGATTGATATTCTAGATAGTTCATGGCTATTTAAGTAGAGAACTTGACTGTAAACTTCATAATATATAATCTATGAAAGACTATGAAAGAAGGAAAAAGTATAGTCCTATAAGACACTGAAGATAATTTATGAGACAGCGACAAAGTGCAAATGGCCCTTCTAAATCTCATTATCCTCAGAAATAAATCCATGATGACAACAGAAACAAAAATTATTAACAAGATTTATATACAGACTTTAGGGGAGAATAATTAAATTCTTTGAAACGTACAAAACTGACCCAAGTTTAAAAATCTAATAGTCAATCTATGGAGAAGGACATTTATTTCTCACAGGGAAGATAGTAGCTTTACAAATCACTAATATTTGGAAAGACTTTTAAAAAGTGGAAAAGCATAACATAAAAATGGAAAACAAATAAATTAAAGCTCTAACTTTCCTTTAACCTACCAGAATAAAATATTCTAGGACCATCCAACAGGAATATTTGCCCTATACAAATATTTGCACAGATAAACTCTCTGGTTTTAGTTTTGATCTTTCTCTTAAACATTATGAATTTTATAGCTTGGCAAAGTGTTGTGTTTACCATCCAAAACCCAAATGGCTAATGGTAGATTAAAAGTGTAAACTTATTGGTTAGTTTTTTTATAGGAGAATGAGGGCCTTCCCTGCATTTCAGCTCTGGCATTTGTGTGACTCTGTGTGATTTATTATAATGTTAACATTATATAATTTATATTTTGATTGAATTTTTTAAAAATAATGAATAAGGAGGGGCACAACTACAACCCAGACTCTACCTAACAATCACAAACAACGTAGCCTAATCATCTGTACTCTCATTATTAATCCAAAAATTTTTTAAAAATGAATAATAGGAAGTTAGAAACTTTGAGGTGAATTCATGTCAATAAAGAATGATTTTTATGCCATTGAGCAGTCCTTGAAGGAAATTCCCTAGCACCACAAATGTAATTTCTACACTATTGCCAATTAGCAGTGTCCCCATACCCGTGATTACCTCATGCTTTCAAATCTCATGAATAAGAAAAACAAAAGAGAATAATTTCTAATAAATAATCTGTCATAAAACCCCAGAATAGAAGCAGGAAAAAAAAAAAAAATAGGAATACTGAGACTCCACCTGAAAATATATTCAAGAGTCCTTCTTATTTTTAGGCCTATGATAGGAAGCAGTAAGCCACAGAGGACAAGTTCTGTGCTGAGGCAGGATTAGCTTTTAAAATGTGGTAGGATAATTCATTGAAGGTAGGCATACCACTAAGAAATAGAGATGTTGTATAATGCTTGTACACATCAGAACTTGAAACCTGTTAATAGAAACTAAGGAAAGAAAGAAGGATGCTTATGAGGATGCAGAGGACATATACATGACTTTTATATTTGCAATGGAAGCATGTGGAATAAACAAGAAAAGCTCATAGGAAAGAGACGGGAACTTCTGATCTTAACACCTTCAAAAAAAAAAAAATGCTCTAGGGCTGATGAAGATGAGCAAGTTAATGCTTTAAGCAAAGTACAACCTCTTTCAGTTGTCATTCCCACTTTTTTTTTTTTTTTTTAAGCTCCTAGCAATTTGTGTCTTGTCTGGGTAAACTTTGTGAAGATAAGAACAAGGCTCACACTTACTTGAACACTTCTATAAATAAGATCTTTGAGTATCTGGATTTATGCTAATCAACGATTAAAGCTAAGAATCTTTAATGGATTTGTTACATGTCTCAGCTACAGAAGATGGGTGAGGAACTAAATGAATGGGGCCAGGCTTGGTGGCTTACACCTGCAATCTTAGCATGCTGGGAGGCCAGGGTGGGTGGAATGCCTGAGCTCAGGAGTTCGAGACCAGCCTGAGCCAGAGTGAGACCCTGTCTCTAAAAATAACTGGGCATTGTGGTGGTCATCTGTAGTTCTAGCTACTTGGGAAGCTGAGGAAAGAGGATTGCTCAAATCCAGGAGTTTCAGGTTGCTGTGAGCTATGACACCATGGCATTCTACCAAGGGTAACAAAGTGAGACTTTGTCTCAAAAAAAAAAAAAAAAAAAAAGGAAATAAACGAATGAAAAGAAATTGACTCTCAGTTTCATACTGTATCAAGGTCATCTAAGAGTCTCATAATGAAAAAAAGAAGAGAAACAGCCAAGAGTTTATGTTTAGGACAGATGACTATTTGGGTAAAGGAAAGATACGTCCACTTAGGTTTATCAGGTTTTTGTTTTGTTTTGTTTTTTTGTGTGTGTTGGCTAAGAGGAAAGGCTCAAACACAAAGTTTCTGGGTACATGGTAATACAGAAATACAAAGTATTATCAAATGGTCATCAAAATTATACCATAGCATTATTTTGCTGAAAATTTCATAGAGTTAGTTGTGTTGTGGTGGGCTTTGCTGCATATATGACTTCAACTCTTTGTCAACATTAACAACAACAAATAGTAAAGATACTTAATAATGCTTGCCAGAAATCTGAAACCACCAAACACAATATATTAAAAATTCTTTTGAAAGTAAAGCAACCTATATGATCTAAAAATGTGAGCATGCCATTTTGACATTTAAATTGTTAATACTCTAATCACATAAAATTTGTTTTAGTAAAATAATTTATTGTAAATTTTTCTTTGAAATATCGGGGGGGAGGGGGGGTTAGGTTAATTGACCCAAATTGACAACCAAAATTACAGTTATGCCAAATATAACCATATTTAAAAAACAAACAAACATGGGTTGAGTCATTGCAATAATGCATGGATATTTGGGGAAGACTGGCCTGGTAAGTTGCTTTTCACTATAAACTTTCTTCATCTAAAAGTTCCACCATGAGATCAACATTATCCTTAACCAGTCATGTTATAGTTTAGATTCAAATGCCTTTATATTATTTTATCTTCATGTCACAAATTCATTTCTAAAAATTATTCTGCTTCCAAAAACAACAAGGACCACATTATTTTAAAAAATGATTTAAACCTTAGGGAATCACTAAAACCTTCTCAAGTCTTGGCATATTATAATTGGCTTATTTTACTGAATTATCAGTTTAGCCCTCCTCACACACAAATATTTCCATATGACAAATGATAAACACAGACCACAAAGACACATACACACTCCTCTCAGATCATTTAAAGTGACTACACATAAAAAAGAAAAAATTTGGACTCTCTCCCAGTCTCTCAAATGTTAGCTATTTGACTTGCTCCAGCTGAAAAAGCCCCTGTCCTATTTGCATTTGTGATATTGGTACAGTGCCATGAGAGAGAAATCTTTAATTAAGGCTTGAGTTTAAATCTAATTGAATAAATGTACTGTGTGGAAATTTATGCCACATTTCTGTTTAGTGGCCTCCCTCAGAAAATGCTGGACTGAGACCCTTCTCGGGGATGAAGCTTTGCCCAGTGGCTCACCATTTGCCCTGACCAGAAATCTGTGAATTTTAGAACAAAATGAACCTTGAGGATTTCTGCTCCAACAGCCATAATTTACCAGTGAAGAAACTGAAGTCCAGAGAGGTTAATGTACTGCCCAAGGTCCCAGTGCTGGTTGACAGAGAATGTGGAACCTCATACAGCTCTTCTCTGCTCCAAGGAACACACTTCACACCTAAGTAAACAACTACATATAAAACTATATTTCTTTCCACCTTAATTTATTCTCCCCTTGAACCTGGGATCATTGGGCATATGCTGATTTATTTATAATCTCTGGATATTTGAACCCTGTCCTGTGCCTCTCTTTCTAAAGTTCTCACACCATTGTGCCATGTCGTGGTCCCTCACCTGACAATAATCACTTTGGTTTAAATGTGTGGGTAGCAGGACAAAGTGTACATAGACCAAGTTTCCAAGGGTCTTTCCATGAGGTGAGCACCCTACAGGAGCTACTTTTGGTACAAGTAGAAGAATGTATGTCCTTACCACTTGCAAATATTATGGAAGGTTAGTTATCATTTTGAAAGTTTTGAAAATGAAAAGTGCCATTATTATACCTAATTAAATTGCTCTTATATATTCAGCAACAATTTCATTTGTACTTGCTTCTGTGCCAAGAAAATAATTGTGCTGGCTCATAAAGACATTACCATGAAAGCCAGTCATAGGTAGGTTTTGCCTCTTTCTTTTTCTTCCTCTTTTTATTCTACTCTTTTTTTACTTCTTTTTGTCCCTAGACAGAGATCTTCCCTGGATGGGCACATGTTTATAAGGCAATGTTATATTTTGGAGTGAAATACTTTTTAATGAATAGGTTTCTGTGTGTGTCAAAACAGTCCACTAACAAGGTAAATGCTGATTCATAAACAGGCAGCCACAAATGATAATATATGCCCGACATAAGCAATGGTAAGACTGCCCATCAGATGAATGCAAACATGCCGAGGCAGCATTGGTTGAAGCTGAAACTTTGGAGGGTCTTTCCCTCGAATCTTCAAGGTGGTATCATCAGTAGGACCTTGTAAACATCTCTCCCCCCTGGTTAGGCTACTGCCTTAACATGCCATGATGTCTCAGAACTGAAGAATGATTTGGTTAGTCTGGTTTTGCAGCCATATGCAGATAGCCAATGGAGTCTCCAGGGAGAGCAGAGAGGTGTGTTTGGAAACTCAATCTGATTTAGAAATCAACTCTCCTGTAGGTAATGTTGTGTTCTAATGAAGACCTGGAAATACAGACTCAGAGGGTGTAATTAACAGAGTTGGGAAATCAACAAGCCAGAAAACTGTTGATAGAGAAGTATTTCTATTGTTCAAAACATGTCTTGTGCATTAGGAAAACAAAACCAAATTCTCTCTCTTGGCATCCACCTTTAGAAGCATATCCGCTAATGAAGGGGGCATCAGAACTGACATCATGGCATAACCAGCAGCCTGAGACCTGTTTGTATGTGTTTAGAAGCAAAATTCTAGTTTACCGCTGATGTCATTAGTCAGACTCACATTAGCGATGTGGATTGGCAAGCTTGCCATTTCTTCCACATAATAAACAACCATGGCATACCACAGACAGACAATCATAAACCTAAGCGTGTCACACATTCTGAAAAGTTGCGTGGTATGTAAATTCGAAACAGTTCCCACTGCCAGAGCTGCGGGAGCAGAGACAAGCCGGAGTGATAACACAAGACCCTCCTGTTTTGCATTCTCTATACAAAGACAAGCGACCCTCCATCCTCGCCTGAGCACAAATGAATGGAAATGGTTTTGCAGAAGACTTACTTAGCTAGAAATGCTGGCAGCCAATGTTCCACTTGGTAAACTCAGCAGGAAATAAAGAAAACTAAGCCCTCATTTGAGGAACATGGTTTGATCTGCATGAATGTGTACATTGTAAAAATCTAATTGTGCATCTATAATTTCTGGTAGACTGCACATATTTACTGTAAACCCACAAAGCACCCTGCACATCTGCTCTGGCTATTGAAATTCTGAGACAGCGTTCTTCAAGTATATTTTTCTAAGAAATCTCATGTAAGTATAAATAACCAAAGTCAGGCTGCACATATCTGGCAAAAGTAAATGTCAAAATTGCATACATTTATAATGTACTGCTTGTTCTCTTTATTTTTGAGCTATTTTCCTTTATGCTTGGCACAATAGAATGTACCTTAGCCTATATACTCAGTTGATTTTCCAATACAATCTCTGTGACATACATGTTAACAGCAGTACACTGGGTTGGCATTCTAAAAACTCAATCTTTATTTACTTGCTTTAGAAACAAAAAATATGTGTGTGTGCCCATACCTGTATGAACACAGAAACACACATATCCATCCCCTGAATAATCTCCAGGGGTTTCTACCAACGTGTTTTCTAGTAAGAGAAGCAGTTGAGTTAATCCCCCCCGGTACAAATTAGGGGTGCTCAAGATTGAACTGTTGGCTCTTCCACTGACTTCCTGACAGTGTGTGTTTTTCATTAATGCTATTTCCTCAGTGGAATTACTGATATCTCACTTTAAATACACTTTTCTGTAAATCAGCTAACAAAACGAATTAAGAACTGTGAAAAGCCATATTGATAGAGTAAAAATATATATAAACCAGCTTTGATAATTCTCCTGGAGGACTCCATACATCACAGGACTTTGTGCTCAACTTTGGGCTCTTTTTGGCTAGAATACAAATAAACTGAAGTAAAATCTCACATTTTAAAATGACTTTGAAGATCCACACATTTCCTGAAAGAACCATTTTCAAATTACATACAAACATGTTTAATCAGTCTTTACCGCTCTAAGTGGCGGGGGGATTTCACGGGGGCATGACTCAGCAACCTGCTGACTGCTGGCATGGACCCCAGCAGTGTCTACATGGGGCTATGGTTTGATCTGTCTCACTGAATTGACAAGCTAGTTCAGTCACAACTAATTTGACCAGTTTTTTCCAATGGACCTCCCTCTATTCACATATCAGCCTTCAACACTGCCCAGATATGCCCCCAAGAAACTGGTAGCTTGAACATGACAGAGACACAGCCAAGAATAAGAACAACTACAAACCATTCAAGCCCCATCATGGATAGTAGCATTGCCAAACATATGGACAAAGCATTTGAGCAGCAGTTTCTTCAAGATACAGAAACAGCCATTGTCTTCTGAGAGACAGCAAAGAAGTTAGGATACATGTGGGCACAAATCCTCTCTAAGCTCCAGTATCTGTACCTCTGAAAGGACAGTACAGTGACAAGAGCAACACAGACAACAGCAGTAGCCACCACTACTAGCCCATTGTTACCATACTACAACAAAGCTGGGCGCAGAGGCTCATGCCTGCGATCTCAGCACTCTGGGTAGTCGAGGCAGAAGGATTGCTTGAGCTTGGGAGTGCAAGACAAGCCTCACCATTGTTTTTATATTTTCAGTAACAGAAAAAATTAGTCTGACTTTGTGGTGGGCATCTGTAGTCTCAACTACTTGGGAAGCTGAGACAGGCGGATCACTTGACCCACAAGTTTGAGGTGGCTATGAGCTAGACTGATGCTATGGCACGCCTCCTAGGTGACAAAATTAGAATCTATGTAAAAAAAAAAAAAAAAAAAAAAATGGCCGGGTGCGGTGGCTCACGCCTGTAGTCCCAGTGCTGTGGGAGGCCAAGACTGGTGGATTTCTTGAGCTCCGAGGTTCAAGACCAGTACGAGCAAGAGTGAGCCAGAGTGAAAACACGTCTCTACAAAAAGAAAAAAAAAAAAAAAGCTGCGCATTGTGGCTACTTGGGAGGCAAAAAGGGTAAAAGATACGCTAAAAAAAAAAAAAAAAAAAAAAAAAACCCAGGAAAAAAAAAACAACAAAAAAACCCTCAAAACCTTCAAACTAAGAAGAGTGAAAGCCAGCTGAAATTCAAAGCAAAAATAAACAAAAAAATTAAGAAAAAAATACTGTGACACTACTCCTGTTATCAGTATTACTGCCATTGCTGCCAGTGTCACTGCTGCTATACTGCTGTTATCAGTATTACTGCCATTGCTGCCTTGTCACTGCTGCTATACTCCTGTTATCAGTATTACTGCCATTGCTGCCAGTGTCACTGCTGCTACACTCCTGTTATGAGTATTACTACAATTGGTGCCAGTGTCACTGCTGCTATACTCCTGTTATCAGTATTACTGCCATTGGTGCCAGTGTCACTGCTGCTATACTCCTGTTATCAGTATTACTGCCATTGCTGCCAGTGTCACTGCTGATATACTCCTGTTATC
>CAUYPK010139451.1:0-10345 GCA_963574355.1 Loris lydekkerianus
GCGGCTCTTGAGCCGCATGCAGCTCCAACAAGGTAACAAAAAACACCTGACTGAGCATGTTATATTATGTGTTTAATATATTATTGTTAAAATTATATGCTTTTGTGTGAGTGTTTGTCTTTTTTGGCAGGTCACTGCGTGGTGTGGCTCTCTGACTCTCACAGTTTAAAATTTTGGCTCTTTGTGTTCGCCACCCCTGAACTAGAGAATAAGAAATATAGACTGGAGGAAAAAAAGCTAATCTCTGTGAAAGCTTATGACTCAATCAGCCAAATAATAACTCCAGTCTAGACAGACCCATAAAATATTTTGATCTCAAATCTGGACAGACCAGGAAGCAGAGATTCAGAGGCTTGGCATGCACCTGCTACTACCTGGTGGTAGCATGCTGAACTGGCAGTGGAGCTTTGGTTTCTGGTTTCTGATTTATTCCACCCTCAAAGGACACTTTACCAATATTTGAGCATAGCGGTTAGGTTCCTACTCAGCCCTTTCGTAGAATGGCTGATCCCTGATCCTATATGCTGCCCAGGAGAGAAGACGTATAGCTGTTTGTAAGAAATGAATCTTCAAACTCATGCCACTCTCTTTCAATTGTACTGCTTAGTCACTTGAACACGGGGATATCATTGCAACCAGGTGGGAAAAAGGCTCATCAAACCCAGCTACAATGGCCTTTTGGAACCTGTTTCATATTCACTGGACCACGTCTGACCTGTGCACTGTGGTCTTATTAAATTTTTGCTTTCAATTTTACTTCTTGCAAAGCAATGTATTAATGGAACTATCATAATCAAATTCTGAGTTCAGTTTTTATATGTTGTCTTTCAGGCTTTTTTACATAGTTCTTATTAACGTGGGACATTGCTTTGGGAATCAATGTGGTTTGAGGCAGTTTCAATTTGCCGTCCTCAAAGTTTTTTTCACATCATTTTTCATTTTGTTAGATACTTTTAGAAGACAATTTCACTGTTTGAGTCTCATAGATGTAATTCTATAGTCATGAATCTATTTATTATATTCTCATTAATACGATTTGAAATTAATAAAACATTAGGGTAATATCGTTTTTCTAAATATATTGCCATATATGTAGAATAATCTGTGAGAGTTTAGTGAACTAGACTAAGGATGGATATTGTTAAGCTGTTAGATTTTGAATACATTTAATAAAAGAAAATTATGTATAGATAAGTAACAGGAAAATTTATTTTAAAACATAATTATAAAAAGTTGGCAGATCAGTTTTATTATTTTAAACACACAGAAATGAAAAGAAAATCAAATTTTAGTCAAAGCATCAATTATATGTTTATCAATTAATAGCAAAACATATATTCCCTGATTTAAATTGTGAAGTTAATTGCTTGAGTGATAAAAACTATACAGCAGCTAAAAATGATTTTGAGTATTGCCATCCCCTACTCTCCCCCCCGTCCTGAAATAAAGTAAGAATCCATTCTCATAGCTAAACATAATATAATTCAGGGGAGTCCAACATGGGGCCAGTGGGCTGCATGATGATTTTTGACGGACTGTTTTGCTTATCTATGGTGTCTGATATCTGAAAAGTGAAAAGTATGTGTGGACTTTGACATTTTCTGTATTTATTTATACAGGATGGTCATAAAGTCATTTAGAATTGCACACTATTTTATATTGCACATGAACTTATTGCCTAATGCACCCAAACCATTGGCAAATATCTGTACTGCATTTTAAATTAATGAACTAGTACATTATCATATTACTAATATTGAGTCTATAGGTTGACAGAAATTTCACAAGTCATATGCTTCTCCAGGTTCTAAGCAGTCACAGCTAATGTAGATAGATGAGACAAACTAATTTTTAAGCTAAATTTTATACCACCATGTCCTGTGAACTCAAAGGGCACATTTTTGACATCTGTCTGGTTTTGCACTGTGTTGCTTGTATTGAAAATGTCCTTTTACTGTCCTTCATAGAATGATCATAACTATGTTTCACAATTTGGCCCTAATAACACTCTTAAGTCAAGCCTTCCCTAAACCCTCCTATCCTAAACAATAAGAATGTTGTTTATTTGTTGGTCCTTACTGCCAATCAATTTGATATATGCCTCTATTATTACAACTAACTCATCTTACTGTAATTATTTGTTTATACAATATTGGGCTGTTGATCACAGACCATGACTTACTATGGTTCTCTCCCAAATGCCTACCTTATAGCTAGGGCTGAATAATTATTTTCTGAATGAAATGATCCTGCTTATAATATGCGTATTTGTAAAATCACAATGAAAAATCTGTTGTGGAATGCAATCAGGCTTTATCACGGAAGTCTGTCATTCACTCCTTCAACATCTGCTATATTACAAACAGGTTCAACTCTTCCTAGTTTCTTTACGGACGTGATAGAGAATCTGCATGCCTAGCAAACAGTACATACTTAGTAAATATTAATGGATTTCCTTTCCTTCTTCCTTTTTCCTCACTGCAGCCATTTCTCACATGGGGTGAAATAACACCTGCTACTGCGTATTCTTACTCTTTAATATATATAAGGATTAACTGCCTTCCCCTTTTAAAAATAAAAATGTCTTTTAAAATTTTAAGCCCATTTTTATATCTGGTAAGGTATTTTACTTCTTTGTTTATACACACTATTTTAACAATAGAATAGTTTTTCTTAGAGCATAGAACAATTTAACAGTTTATCTTAGAGCTTGGCTCCCACCTTTAGTTCCAGCTAATCAGGAGTCTGAGGCAGGAGGAGCTAGTGAGCTCAGGAGTTCGAGGAAAGAGTGAGTTATGATTGTACCACTGCACTCCAGCCTGGATGACAGAGTGAGACCCTAACTCAAATTAAAAAAAAAAAAAAAAAAAATAGTTTCCCTCTATACTAGGTTTATTAAAAAGTTCCTAATTTTAAATCTTGTATAATTGTTTATTTGGCTCTCTTCCTTCCAAATATCATTTTTCCCTTTAATTCCCCAAAGTTCTCCATGAGACAGGCTCTCCTGAAGTAATCTGCAGGAAGAAGCTAGTGACATGTATGACTTCTCTCAGGTGCATCTTTTTTAAAATAGAGAAGTAGCTATTAATAATCAAAAGGCAGGAATATCTGATAGGAAATACCAGGATCTATGGTGCCTCCTAAAGGAGAGGCAGTAGGCACAGCAATTAGGAGAACAAATGTTAGAGTTAAATTAGACCTGAATTTGACTTTCAGTTCTACACCTATCAGCTATGTAATTTTGGCTGGTTGTTTACTATGTGTGAATTGTTTACTAATGTTTTCATCATCACATGAGCCAATATGCTATAAAATTGGTATTGATTTACTAAATTTCAAAGCACAGTGCTTGGTGAATAGTAGGTGCTCAATAGATAGCTTCATTTATTAATTAACATTATAATAGAAAAATTGATGTACTTTTCAGGAGAATCTTTGTCATTAAATAGATCTCTGCTTTTATAATATTTACTCTACATAGAGTTACTCATGAGAAAAAGTAGTATATTTTATTTTCCATTTGGAGCTTTCATTTTAAATCTATACCTATCTTTGGAATTATATTTCTCTCACAATCTTTTCCCGTCCGTTCTTTATTTTTGTCTTAGTTATTTGGGAAAATTACCTCCTTATCTTCAAGGTTCTCCCTAGAACTTCTTAAAGTGAAGTTTGTATTTTCCACTTGGCTTATATTCTAAGTCAAAGGGCTTAACAATCATCTACAGATTTAGTAACAGTTCATCCAGCTATTCATTTGTGTGTGGTAGGGCTGTGAGTTTAGACATACATATTTTATCATCATTCTTCCAAGTCTGTTGTGACTACTCACCTGCAACATCATTTAGTGCTGAAAATCGGATCTCCACTGCAGAATACATTAACACTTGTGAGTGGTGTGGCTGTATGATAATGTTTTATCTAGATTTAACAAATATAGCGTGTGTGTGTGGGGTCTATAATAAAATAATTTAGCTGTATAAATTGGACAGTTTTAAAATAGCTTAGGTTTCTTTTTTTTCTGACACTTTGTTGCATGGTGTATGTGGAGAAGAAATTGGGGAAATTAATCAGGCCATAAGATCTGCTAATTGGATATCACAGGTAAAGATTCCCAAGCCTTACATTGTCTTGAAATAATTGATGAAGACATTCTAAGTGCAGTGTAAGTCTCTGTGCTAAGTGTAATATAATGCAAATGCTTGACCAGATGATTTTGCAGGGCCACTACCCATTTTTCAAAATTAAGCAACTGACATTTTATATGCCCAAAGGCTCTTGTACTGTGAATATTATTGATTAAACCGACATTTTAAAATTACCACAGTGCAAAAGAGCTCGTTAAAATAGAAAACGAATTTTTTTGAGCTTTTAATAGCTAAAATTGGCCAGAACACTAACAATGTAAATGTTTGATTAAAGTACCAGGTGGAAAATTTATATAAATATTCAAATGTCTTCAAGTAACATTTCATTTCATCGATTACAATCTTGGGACTGTTTTCAAACTATATAGGGGTACATAAGCAGTAAGCAAAACACCTTCCCATTAATCTTGGATTATGCTTTTCTTTGTTGTAATGAAGAATCAATTTCTAGACCAACTTCTATATTTTATTTTGATATTATGTTCAATTTTGAAACAGTAGAATTTATGTTGGATATAAGAAAAGATGCCTTGAAAGATCTATGACTTCAAATTCTGTAGCACACTTGTAGTAAGTATTCAACGTAACAGAGATGAGTAGTTATACTACTTTTACATTACTCTTCAAGACATTTATGTTATTGGCCATATTCAAGAGAGGAAATTTAGAAGAGATGACAAAAATGCACCTGAACAATGACTAAAAATTAAATGAAGCATCATAAGGGACAATATTTCAACTTCTGTTTGTGGTTGAGCAAAGTTTCCATAAAGGAGATAAATATAGATGATTTTCTAGGAGAGAGGAAGGTATTGATACTCTTGCATATAGTATTCGTTTAACAGCTTCACACTAAGCAAATTATTTATGGCTGATGGTTGGATTTCATTTTCACTATGACTAAGATTGACCTCACATTAATTTACAAAGTTATGTTTGAATTTACAACTAAATATATCTGAATAGTCATATCAAATGAAATTCTCTGTTCATTCTTAAAATGCCAAGGCCAAAAATAATAAGAAACAGAAACTTATAATGAATATTATGCTGGAGGCCCTCCTGGAACAAGTCTTCTGAAAAAATTTAAAAAAGGAGAGGGAGTCTCGGTCATCAGTGTCAGCTACCCTCAGGACTTATTTGAGTCTAAGTCATTCATACTTTCTATCTCAGATTTGTTCTACTTCACAATTGGTTTTTTATTCAATCTCTCATATTAATCTTTGCATGCCCTTTATACATGGCTTCTAACACGTATGGTAAGTTTTTGTTTATTTTTGATTCACTTGTTTTAGTGTAAATGTACATTGATTCAATATTGTTTGCAATATTAGTTTCTTTCTTATTTCCTGAAATAGGGCTATTCAGGAACATAGTTTCATTTTAATAAGATGCAATGACTGGGCCCCAAATCATGAATTGAAAGGCTGACAACTTAGTTAGCAGCTTGGACCCAGTGAACAGAAAAGAGGAGAAATATGTGTCTTCTGCATAACACATAGGAAAAAAGTAAATCATTCAAAACCTTGTAAAAAGTGCAGTTAACTTTGAAAACAAATTAAAATTTAGAGCCTAAATTTCATCACCTAAAACAGTTATGCTCACTCCTCTAATTACATATATGGAAAAAATGGAAACTTCATGTATACACTTGTTGCTGGCTACAGCAAACACCATTAAGGCCGAGATACATTACCTCTGGCAGGGCTTATCCCAATGACCTTACTAAGCTCCTTTAAGGGTTCATTTTATGACCTTAGCTCATGAATCCCCAAAATAACAACTGTCTGACAAATAAAACACTTAGAAGGAAAGACTTCTCAGTCAGTCAAACATGCATTGAGCCAAAAACAAGCCCAGAAGTTAATCAAAACAAAGCTTCGCAAGTGTAGAATAAATTAGCTTGTTTGGGCACAAAACTGAATAATGTGCCTGTGTTTTTTTCAGTTTCTAAACATAATGTATTTGCCTCAGGCTTTTTTCTAAACCTAAAATCTCATGCTGTCAATGTTATCTGTACACACACTCCTTTATATGGAGAAGTGTCACTACTTCAGCTGACATGGTTTCACTAAGTGAAATTGCCCGAGGAAGAATGCAAGATATACCTGCCATTCAAAAGCCTAAGAGGTTCCTCATTTAAAAATAAACTAATTTAAACTAAGTATCACATTAGTTTATTGTCAACACAACTAAGTACAGGCAGGCGGATATCATAACATATGTATAAACTACTAAGCAAGCAGAATTTCAAAAGCTCTATTGTGAGTCACCTTCATGGTAATAAATAGGTAGTTAGTAAAGCCGTATTTCAGATTTCATTTTGCAGTTTAATTATTATTACACAACGTACAACTATCTGTGCCCATAAATTCCTATAATACTTCATCTGCCTTTCCTTTCGCCCTAGGTCACTTTGATTTATTCACACGTTTGGGGGCATACTCTAGGGTCCCTTCCATGATCCTCATCTGCTAGTGTTCATGCCCTTGCAAAATCCCCTTTCTCTGATTGTGAATAGATTTGTAATTTGAGTCTAATTGACAGAATATGGCAAAGATAATGCAATATAATTTCTGTGATTATATAAGACTGTCCCTGTGTCAGCTGCTTTAGTCTGCTTACCCTTTCTGCCTTGAGGAAAAATAATCATCCATATAAAGGAAGACCATGTGGCAAGAACTCCAGATGTCATTTAGGTGTTTAGGAGCTGAAAGTAGTCTGCTGAGTACTGCCTCCAGCTACAGCTAGCAAAAAGCCAGGTCCTTAGTCCTACAACTGCAAGAAAATGAATCTTCCAAGCAAATGAGTGACAGTGAAAGGGGATCTTCCCCATTTGAACAGTTAACATAGCTCAGCAAACGTTTTGATTGCAGTCTTAGGTAACCTTGAGGAAAGGACAGAGGTAAGATGTACGCAGACCCACAGAAACTGTGAGATAAATTCATATTGTCCTAAGCTGGTAAATTTGTGGTAATTTGTTATATAGTAATATAAAATTTATACAATATGGATTAAGATATCACTCATTGCTCATATACTCATTGCTAGGAGTATCATTTTCTACTTGTTGTGTAAGCCAGAGTTTCTTTCACAGAAGCCCCATTTCCAGTCAATTAATTATTGATTCCAATTCAGCATTTAATCTCTGAAATGTCACTTGATTACTTTTATTCTTTTATCCCTACTTATTGCCATTTCCCGGAGTAAGGCCTGCTTCATTTGCCACTTGGAAAAATTCTTATATTTGGTTGCTAGAACATTTTATTTTCCCTTCATGAATAGTTTCTCAAATAGTTTTTGATGTTGTTTCTACAGGACATCCCCTTAATAAAGTATTAATATGAAATATGAAAGCACGGCTTGCCTTTGGAATTTCTCTTTCTTGTTTTCTCTATTCTATCCAATCCTATTTCCATTTGGGCAAATTATTTTAGCCCTTCAAACCATCCTTTCTTTTCCACTCCTCCTGACAACGAATCTTTCAGATATTTCATAACCTTTTATACTCTATCATGACAACTCACTCCCCAAGTTTAATGGGCCATAAAGCTTAATTCAATTTGCATTTTAACAGAGACTTACACAGATACACTGCCATCCCACGTTGTTTTCCACACATAATTTATAAGCTGGGCCATTACCGTAAATAAAAGGTAAAGAGAAATTTCAGTATGAAGAAAAGATAAAGCAGGGTTGATGACAGTTGATGTTATAGAGGGAGATGGGGAATTTGGGTGGAATTGGGGATAGCCCAGTGAAATCTGGCTCAATATCTACTACACCCCTTAACAAATCCAGTGTCAGCCCAGCAACACCAATGAGGAATCACAGTGTGCTGGGTAAGACAGTCTAAATATCACTTCTTCAAATAAAGCAAGTATTCTCTGAAGAGGATTTTCCCAATGGCTATCAAGAGAGACTGGTGGGCACTCCTGATGGTATCAGGTCAATATGCTAAAATTTAATTCCAAAAAGATCAATTTACCCTCAAATTCTTGACATTTTCAAAGCACATGTAAATCCACTATACTAACTTCACCAACTCTGATATAATTTTACTGATAGCTTTCCCTGGAGTAAAATTGATTGGAAGAAACAAAAGTATTCATGGAATTTAGATTTTGTTTTCATTCTTTCCCACACCACAGTGAAAACACTTGGGGTGATCACTGACCTTTATTGCACTGGATCAAAAATTGTCTTTATTTCCTTCCTGTGGCTTCCATCTTCTATGAGCAAGCAAAACCTTATATCTTAATCACAGATAGAATGATTTTCTCAACTTCCCTATTGCATACTTAAGGAACTAAAAAAAATAATGTTTCTTAAAAAGAAGCAGAATGTCTACATGTAAAAATTGTAAAGGAATAGTCATCATATATCTTAGCAATGTTGGGAAATTCATATTCAACATTACATTATATAATCTGTGTGCATATTATTTCATGAAAAAGATTCATATTTCTATGTGGACTGTTAGCAAAAAGATTTTAAAAGCTTATAAAATAAAGACGCATATGGCCACATCACTGTAACAGATTACTGGTAAATAATGAAACTATTGGTATCAATACCCAGAATTTATTGAATTCTCACTCCATGAGAAAGCACAGCTAACAACTGGATATGCTGCAACATATATGAAATTCTCAAGAGAACACATAAAGTTGTTATTAACCCCATCTAATAAATTAGGAAACAAGCTAGAATGATTGATGATCCCTCAAAGCAGAGATGGAGTCTCACTTCATTTTGCATTATCACCAGAGCCTGTGTTATGAATAACTCTTGTGTCATGGGGCTTAACTCTGGGATGGAATGAAAGTACCAAAGAGTTATATTTATAATGCATTGATATTTTTACTATGATATTCTTAGGTACTATCTTAGTATCAATTCTTAGGTACTATCAACAAGAATCTTAAAATTATATTATATTATTGTTAGCAGGGAACAAATGGTTAAATTCTTATTTTATGATTCTCTTATCTTTAAGATAATTCTAAACTTTATAAAGTGGCAATTTCTCTCATGCTTCCATGTTTAAACTTTGGATCTCTTATAAAACACTTCTCTTCTATCCAAACCCATGTCTTTTCAAATACAAGTTTTCCATTTCCCTGTCTGCATACATTTATGCATGCATGCCATTCAAAAAATGAACACTTGGGCGGTGCCTGAGGCTCAGAGGAGTAAGGCGCCAGCCCCACATGCCGGAGATGGTGGGTTCAAACCCAGCCCCAGCCAAAAAATGCAAAAGAAAAAAAAAAAAAAAAGAACACTTGATTTGCATTTCTCTGATGATTAGGGACAATGAGCATTTTTTTTCATATGTTTGTTAGCAATTCATCCGTCTTCTTTCGAGAAGGTTCTATTCATGTCTCTTTTCCAGTGATATATGGGATTGTTGGTCCTTTTTGTTGATTAATTTGAGTTCTTTATAGATCCTAGTTATCAAGATTTTGTCTGATTCATAATATGCAAATATATTTTTTAATTAAATCATAGCTGTGTACATTGATATGATCATGGGGCATCATACACTAGCTTCATAGACCATTTGACACATTTTCATCACACTAGTCAACATAGCCTTCCTGGCATTTTCTTAGTTATTGTGCTAAGACATTTACATTCCACATTTACTAAGTTTCACATATAAGCTTGTGAGATACACCGCAAATGTAATCCCACCAATCCCCCTCCCTTTATCCACCTTCCCCCTCCCTCCCCACCGTTTCCCCCGTCCCCCGATTCTTAGGTTGTAATTGGGCTATAGCTTTCATATGAAAGCCCTAAATTAGTTTCATAGTAGGGCTGAGTGCATTGGGTACTTTTTCTTCCATTCTTGAGATACTTTACTAAGAAAAATATGTTCCAGCTCCATCCATGTAAACATAAAAGAGGTAAAGTCTCCATCTTTATTTAAGGCTGCATAATATTCCATGGTGTACATATACCACAATTCATTAATCCATTCGTGGATCAATGCGCACTTGGGCTTTTTCCATGACTTAGCAATTATGAATTGGGCTGCAATAAACATTCTGGTACAAATATCTTTGCTTTGATGTGATTTTTGGTCTTCTGGGTATATGCCTAGTAGAGAAATTATAGGATTGAATGGCAGATCTATTTTTAGATCTCTAAGTGTTCTCCATACATCTTTCCAAAAGGAATGTATTAATTTGCATTCC
>CAUYPK010139455.1:0-10564 GCA_963574355.1 Loris lydekkerianus
GGAGATCGCTCCTCAGAGGTCCCTCCTCAGAAGCAGCATAACAAAATCCAAACTTGGCAAAGAGCCACAGTATACAAAATAATGATAAGAGGCAAAGAGCCGAAATTCATTTTGGCCGGGAGCCGCATGCGGCTCTAGGCACGTGTTCGCCACCCCTGCCTTAGTAGGTGTAACTAATTAGCCAAGTGAAGGCATAAAAAAATTCTAGGATGACAACATCTTCCCAGAGAAAAAACTAGAATGCTTTTTAAAGAAATGCTGCACCATCAACCTTCTTGTTGACGTGCTATATGTTACTGTGTGAGCAAACACAAACATCAACCCTTCTGACTTGAAAAGTACTTCAGATTAGTTGAGATCTGGAAGATTATGAAGACGTTTTATAGATACTTTAGCTATATCTTTGTTCTTTGATTTTAATGTATGCATAAGAAATGATTATTATAATATGTAAGTCTGGATGAGTCTAAACAGTTCTCTTTGTGAGTACAAAACAAAAATTTTGGCTACAAGAATGTGAATGTTATAGTTTGACAGTATTATTACTACATAATGTACCTTAAAATCTGTAGATTTAGATTTGTCAAAGTATAGTGATGAGTATCACAACTATATTTATGATATAAGAAAAGTATGAAATGTGATAACAGTCTAAAATAATGAGACACATTTGGGCCTATAATTTAGGAAGTGCTATGGTGTGGATGTGGCATAAGATAAAATGAAGTAGTATTGTTTATAAAACTTCCAGATAAGCAAAAATTCACTTACTGAAGACATAGAGAAGAGGGGAATTCTAAGAAAAGGAAACATTACGTCCCATTGTAATGGTCAAGGGCAAGCAGAGGCACGCCGGGAGGTGAGCCTGGAGTGGTGGACGGTAGCTACTTCTTTAAAGACTGTGTTACACATTTTGGACTTTATCATGAGAAAATTGAAAAGCCACAGAAGATTTAGGCAGTTGTGTGATGAGAACAGTTTTGTTTTGTAAGCTTCTTGTATTTATAAGGTGAAGAACACCTTGGGAGGGCATGACGGTGAATTCTGGGAGATGCTATAGGGCTGTGTAGGTGAAGGATCATTATGACTGTGTTAGAAGAGAACAGTAGAAACTGATACTAGTGGAAAGACTTGAGAAATCTTTGAAGTGGAGGTTAAGACTTACCTTTCAGAGAGTGGGTGGCAATGATGACATTCAAGCTATTGATGAACACTTAATTCCTAAAGTTGCAATGTTCTCCTTTATTCTTAGTGGGCAATTTCCTATCATGGTGGAGTGGTAATAGTTTGAGGTGTAGAGTTGGTGAGATATTGAACTAGTGTAAGAAGCACAACATCTTCTTATAATGCAGGATGTAGATGAAATAATTAAAATCAATAAGCACACGCATAGTTCAGTGAATTGCAATGCCAATTTTGAAGTAGGAAATACTGAAGGAGTAGATTTAAGAGCACCTACAGGGAGATCTGTTTTGAACAAGGTGGGTATTAGGGACCTCTCCCTCTTGGATATTAGGGATATCCAAAAGAGATACATATCAGACAGTTATATTTATAAAAATATAGATGTACAACTGAAAAGAGATATTCTAAAGGCTGGAGATAGGAATTTCTTAATAGATGACAATTAAGTCCACATGGACTAAATGGTGTTTCTTACCCACCTCCCCACACCTCACCAAGTAGTTTCATATCCTAATCCCTAAAACTTACAAGTGTTATGGTACTGGAAAATGGGTCTTTGAAGATATAATTACAGATATTTAAATGAGTAGCTCATCTTGGATTAGGCAGTTGGGCCATAAGTATCATGACAAGTGTTTTTATAAGAGACAAAGACATGGAAGAGAAGCCCACATGAAGATGGAGGCAGAGATTGCAGGGGTACAGCCTCAAGCCAAAGAATGCCTGGGATCACCAGAGGCCAGAAAAGACAAGGAACAGATCTCCCTTAGACCCTCTGGCAGTAACATGGCCTTGCTGCCTCCTTGAATGCAGGCTTCTGACCTCCAGATCTGTAAGAGAATGTATTTCTTATTTGATGCTACCAAGTTTGCTCGAAATTGTTACAGTAGCCACAGGAAATGAATACAAATGCCTAGGATGAGATTTTAGGGTGAGAAGAGAAAGGGGACTGAGTCCTTGAGAAATCTGAACATATAAAGGTCTTCAAGGGAAGATAAGTTGAACAAAAAGAAGATGCAAACAAAGAGGGGAAATATGGTTGTCAAGGAAGCCGAGGGAAGAAAATGCTCAAAAAGGAGGAAGTCGAAAACTATATTAAAAGCTGCGAACTACCAAGGAACAGCATCACTATTAAACAGTGACCCTTGGGTTTAGATCATGAAGGATATTGGAACTCTTACAGCAGGGATTTTCAACAGGTGTGCCACGGCACACTGGTGTCTCATGAAAGGATATGAGATGTACCATGTTTTAAAAATCATTAATTAAATTATTTTTGAAAGAAGTTCAAAGCATAGTATGTTCTTTTTAAAAAATCAACATAATTTAAGCATGCTATGGAAGTTTAACTACAGGTTCAAGTGTGCCATAAGACAAAAAGGTTCAAAAACACTGTTATAAGAACAAGATAGTTTAATAGAAATTAAGGTGTGGCAAAGTATCTTTCTGAATTTTACTCCTTTTGTTTTGTAACTAGTCAGGTTTATGACTTGCTTATAACCGACAGCATTATGTGGAAGTGATGGTGTGTGACTTCTGTGGCTAGTTCAGAAAAGATTCTTTTCACTTTGTTTGTTGGAACCCTTATGCAGAGCCTTAAGGTATCATGCTGTGAGGAAGCCCAAACAACCCACCTAGAGATACCATGTGGAAACGGTCAGAGACTACATAAAAAGAGGTCCCCAGGCTTCACCGGTTCAGGTCCAGGTACTATTGAACTAAACATCATCACCAAGTCACAAGCACTCATTTGAAGCCTTCCTTCTGACCCACAAATTCCATGATAAATAATAAATGTTACTATTTTAAGTCACTAAAATATTTTATACAGGAATGGTAATTAGAACATGAAGTAAACAAGTAAGTGATGAAAGATAATATGACTGTAGGAAAAGACAATATGAATCGATTCTCAGTAAGAGTGCAACCGAGAATTTCAGAGCCATCTCAAATCATTTAATTTTATTGAACCAAACTGGCATTTGAAAGACTTTCCTCATTAAAGTCTTATTTACGTTGCATTCTAATAAAATTTATAGCGGATAGAACTTACATGTACATGTATAACTTAATAATTTACTTTTTAAAAATTATCAGCACACATATAGCGTCATCATTTGAGGTTATGTCAAAAACTTAAGAAAACACTTCAAACCCGAATGTATGTTTAGGCTGAATCTACAGACCCATAGATGATAGAATTCAATTTTTAAAATAATGTATGTAATGCCTCTAACAATCTGAGGAAGTCCCCCATAATATAACATAGTATATTTATGTAGCAAGTTGTGTCCTATGTATATTTACTCTAATTCGAATAAATAAAGGCTATCAGTGAGTTCACAAAACAGATCATTGGTTTTCAGCCAAAAGAATTTGAAAAAAGAAATGGTTTTCAGGACATTTGGGTTTTGGAATCATGGATACAGGATTTTGAACCTGCATCCTCCCCTTCTCTCGTCGCACCCATTTACCTAAGAACTGTTCTTTGTAACATCATTATTACACAAAGTCTAAAGTCAGGGGATAGAAATAAAATATTTAAAAAATTTTCAGCCACATATTTATTTTCCTATATATTAATCTTTACCATGCCCCAAAGAGCCATCGACATTGCTGGGCATTTCCACCAAGTTTCTCGGTCTGTCATCCAAATTTCAACCAACTTTTTCTCTTTACTTTTAGCAGATGACTTCATGTTATAATTTATAATGAAAATAAAAGCCATTAAATGGAGAATTTCTCACTTTTCTATCAAATATGACTCTCTTACTATAATAAAAAGACTTCCCATACCTTCCATTTGAGGCCAATTATATCCTATCTATGCTTGAAATCCTAGTCCCCTCGACCTTGTCAGGAACTTCATACTGTGTATTAGCTCTTTCACATACTAAACAAGATAACTCTTAGTTTTCTGGTTCTCATTATCAGATGGGTAATGATGAGCTACCTCTATGATTATGGGGATGTAAAGTCTGAAGAGTTTTTTTAAAAGAAAAATATAGTTCTATAAATAATGCCCTTCATTGTGTGATTAAGGGTCACAGTCCTAGACACTTTTGAAGTTACAGAGAATGAGCAGAGAAGTAGCAGAAAACACAAATCACTGTGGCTGTCTCAAAAATGGTTCCCAAATAGACTGCAAAACCTCAAATTGTTGCTTTTAGAGTTACATGGTTCAGGACCTCTTTCCTTGTGAAATGCCTTTCTTGGCAATTATAGAGCTTATCGGTGTTTTCTTTATATATTTACTGTAAAAGTCACATTTTAAGATAAAAATATCAAATTTTAATCAGAGGAACTGATATCATGACACAGATAAAAACACGTGATATATGTTCTGCCTTTTCTCACAGTGCATCTGTGGAATAGTCTAATGTACTTTTTAAAATATTTTATTTCTATCCTCTGACTTTAGACTTGTGTAATAATTATGTTACAAAGACAACTTCATAAAAATTACTGTATATGAATTTGCCCCTGATTTCTTAAGGGAATTTTCAAAATTTACATTCTAATTTTGTCTTAGTGGAACAGATATTGTTTGCCTTTTGAATTTTAACCTGCCTGGAGTAAGCAAAATAAGAAAATGGATTTTTTTTTTCTGTTATCTTTAAAGAAGGATAATTATCACATAATATACGACCTGTTTATAGTTTCTGTGTATGTTATCTAACCTAAAAAGTGAGCGATCAGTGTGAAGCAAAGCAGATGGTGAAGTATCTGGTTTGTGTCTGCAAGTGAGTGGATCACAGGCTATAAGGCCTTGAAGTGTGGGTCACTCGTCAGGCCCACTGGCCTTCAGGAAGGAGACCCTTTAAGCTTGATATCATTACCAGGCATTTAGTTTGGAACTTGGAGAATAGAAAACATATTACAAAAAAGTAATAAAATATTGTATGCCTTTTATTTAGATTGTTTTGCATTACCTATACTTAAACACACACACTTAAACAAAATATAGAGACCTCAAAGATGTAATTATGTTAAATTTAAAATACAGGACATTTAAACATTAGTTACCATGAATCATAAATTTGGTAGAAATTAACTGTGAGTTTTGTTTCTAAAGTAGATATGAATTCAACTGTGTGGTTACATTTTTAAATTTCTTGGTGTGGAAACTGGGTTTAACAGGCTTTGGCACGGGGTTCTCCGGGAGCACCTCTCTAACCCTACTTCGACATTGTATTGTAATGATTAATTTGTGTCTTGGTTCATGCTATGATTGCTGGAGAGATCAATCTCTATCTCATTGTCATTTACTGGCATCTCAGTAAATGCATGTTAAGTCTTTAATGACAGTCCTCCATACGTACACCTTATAAATAAGTACATGCTAAATATTATAAATAACCATAAATAAATGATTATCTTAGAACCATTTCACATAGTATCTGGAATGAGAAGATATTTAATAAAATATATGTATCTAACATTTTATTTAACTGCCATTTTCATGCTACTTTTATCATATCAAAACCCAAAGTAAATCTGAACTCAAGTTATTTCATAGTTATATTAAACATAACTGCAGGTTTACATATGTTGGCAAGTCAGTGGGTATTTATGGAACTATTAATTCATAAAAACAATTTTGCAATTTCATTCTTAACTACAATGATTTGTTAATGTGAACTGCCCTCAGTATTTTTCATGACGTATAAGTAAAGTAAACCTTCTCACAATTTCATGTTTAAAGTTGAGCTATCTTTAAAACATCTATACAGTCAAACACAGCAATAAGCAATAGCTCCTCTGTCTGTTGCCTTTAACTAGTGAATTCAAACTATGGAGTTGAACTTACATCAAATGATTACTTCTGTCTCAGAAGGCCTTCCCAGATGATCTGATCTATAATATCTCCCATAACTATATTATATATATATATATACACATACACATACACACAAACACACACATTACACATATGCAGTGGTTTATGTTTTATTAAGTGGTTTATGTTTTATTAATCCACTCATATATTGATGGGTGCTTGGGTTGTTTCCACATCTTTGCAGTTATAAAATGTGCTCTGTAAACATTCAAGAGTCTTTTTTATAAAATGTCTTTTTAAAAATACCTGGTAGTGGGATTGCTAGATAGAATGATAGGTCTGCTTTCGGCTGTTTACAGTATCTCATACTATTTCCCGTAAAGGTTGTACTAGCTTGCAGTCCTTTGAACAGTGTGTAAGTATTCGTTTCTCTCTGCATCATCACCAGCTATATCGATACTTTTTTTTTTTTTTTTTTTTTTTTTTTTTTATTGTGGAGAAGGGGCAGGGAAAGAAGGTGGGGGAAGAGGTGAGTGACAAGGTCGGGCCAGTGGCATGGTACCACATTGGCTGTATCTAGGTAGAGGCAGTTTCAGGCCGGGCCTTGCTGAGTCGTTGCTACGCGGAAGTAGTCTACTTTTAATTTTTTAAAATATTCTTCCAGGTATAAAGCTGGAGGTATGGTGCCTGGCTTTTGACACTTGCTAACTGTGTGATCTTTGCCAAGTTCCTTCCTCTTTCTGCATCTCAGTTTCCTTAGCTATAAATTAGGGTATAATAGAAACAGATGAATAAATGAATGAATGCAAGCAAACGTGCTTAGAAGAATTACTAGAACATAGTACAGATCAATAAATGTACTTTTTCTCCATTATTAATATTATCCTTGTTTTGTTGTTCTAAATGTACATTTTCTCCATTATTAATATTATCCTTGTTTTGTTGTTCTAGTTTTCACAGTAAATGCAAAATGATATGCTCTCCATTCAACCTTAGGATCGAAAACAATGTAACCTAAAAATGTGTACCCTCATATTGTAGCAGGAAAATGAGGCCCAATGGGGAGAAAGAATTACTGGGACACGTCTGTTTGTAAGAGGAAGGAGCTTTAGTCCACGTGGTGGAGCTTAAGTCCTCCATCAGAGGACTAGTGCCCAAGATGACCGAGCTCCCCATCAGCTCGGTCCCTGTCCTTTTTTAGGATTCACAAGTAGGCAGACAAAGAAACAATCATACTGTCTCCCTGGTGAAGATCTTGAAACATTGATGAGATTTATAGACAGTGTGAGTTTCAAGATTCTAGGAAGCTAAGTTTGTTACAAATTTTTAAGAGCTGAGTCACCATGGGGAGGACCTTGCAGGAGTGTCCTTGAGTTTCTGTGAGAAGCCTTTTGTCCTTCCAGATCAGAACATACATTTCCCCGTATCTTCTCTCAATATTAATTAGAAATAAAAAATAATAATGATAAAGAGCACCGTACAAGGAAATAATTTAATTAATTTTGACTACAATAAAGTGACAAACTATAAATCTACCTAACTAGAATACTTTCGTCTCTTTGATTCTGATGTCTTATCTATTTCCTTTCATCTTCCTTTAAATAAAAATGATCTCTATGCTAATTAGTCTTTCCTAAAACTTTCCTGTCCTCCAGTACATCTTCTTAAGTGTGCTCTGTCACTCATCCCATACCTGCCTTACCAATGCTCTCCTTGATTTCATGCAGTCTGGTTTCTGTTTGGGTTTGGATTTTAGTGTTCTTGTTAGTCTTTTTTTGTAGAATCTATTTCCCTTTTCTCCCTGTATGTCATGGGGTCCTGTTGCTTATTTATCTTAACCTGTCCTCCCCCCCAGTGATTAACAAAGGCCTGTTTTCTTGTATTCGCTTGAGGATTTGTCTTGAAATTTTCTTCTAGTTGCTGTCAGCTGCCATTTTCAGTGAATCATAACATTGGTGTTGCTCTTCCTTGCTCTTTAGGCTTTATTTTGTTTGTCTTACTGACATCATTCCTCCGCTTTCTTATTTAATCATACCAAAACACAGGGTAATCCACCCAGACGGGCTTGTGAACCTTTATTTGTTCCTCTCACCTGGCTTCCTGATGAAAGCTGTCCTCAGGCACAGGCAGGGGGAAGGGCGGTTGAAATACGATTCTCCTACTTCAACACCTGCTGATTCCTGTCCCTCTTCCATAGCACTCTACCACACTCAGGGTGCCTCCTCTGACATGCCCTCTGGTTTCTCAAGAAATCTGTGTTGTTAGAGATCAAAATAGCAATTCTGGGGGTTCTGTGCTTTCTGCTTCTGTCTACTGTGTTCAGCTTCCAGGAACTGTGTGTTCTAAACAAAAAACGCAGAGTCACATGACTGACCGGAGAGTCAGGCCTCTTTGCATTGCAGTTATTTCCTGGGAATCACTGTCTCTGAGTGGATCTGGACAAATGGTTAGGGGCAAACAGAAAATCAGTGTTCTCTCCCCCTAGAAAGGACAGGAGGCAAACTTAGGGTTCCCTTAACTTTGATAAGTGGTGTCAGCATAAATTCTTGGTCTTCAACCACAAATGAATCTCCATAACTGTAGGGACATTGATACAGGAAAGACAAGAGAAAGTGGCACCCCCGGGGGACCAGGAAGACCCTTCTTGTGGTGCCAACAAGTCACTCAAGATTAGAAGTTGTGAGGGTGGTGCCTGTAGCTCAGGGGGTAGTACGCCAGCCACACGCATTGAGGCTGGCAGTTTCAAATCTGGCTCAGGCCAGCTAAAACAATGACAACTGCAACCAGAACAACAAAAAAATAGCCGGGTGTTGTGGTAGGTGCCTGTAGTCCCAGCTACTTGGGAGGCTGAGGCAAGATAATTGCTTAAGCTCAAGAGATTTTTTTTTTTTTTTTTAATTGTTGGGGATGATTTGTTGAGGGTACAATAAACCATGTTACACTGATTGCATTTGTTAGGTAAAGTTCCTCTTATAATTGTGTCTTGTCCCCAAAAGGTGTGTTACACACTGAAACATCACCCCTTCCCTCCTTCCCTCTGTCTGCTCTTCCCTTCTCCTGCTCCCATCCCTCTCTCTGTTCTTCCTTTCCCCCACCCCCTCCCTCCTTCTCTCTCCCTCTGCCCTCCCCTTCTCCCACCACATACTAGGTTATTAATTGTCCTCATATCAAAATTGAGTACATAGGATTCATGCTTCTCCATTCTTGTGATGCTTTACTAAGAATGTGTTCCAGTTCCATCCAGGTTAATACAAAGGATGTAAAGTCTCCACTTTTTAATGGCTGAATAGTATTCCATGGTGTACATATACCACAGCTTGTTAATCCATTCCTGGGTTGGTGGGCATTAAGGCTGCTTCCACATTTTGGTGATTGTAAATTGAGCTGCAATAAACAGTCTAGTGCAATAAGCCCAAGAATTTGAGGTTGCTGTAAGCTGTGATTTCACAGCACTCTACCCAGGGTGACAGCTTGAGACTCTGTCTCAAAAAAAAAAAAAAAAAAAAAAAAAAGATTAGAAGTTGTGGTAGGCTTCCCATCAGGCACATCCAATATTCAAATCCTTTTAATCCTAACTGATTCATCTTTCTCCATTTTTATTTCTTTTGCTATATTAACTTACTAGATAAGTCCTAACTAACTGGACTTACTAACTTCCTTCCACTCAGTGCTAAAGGGATCAGTGTAAAATACACAATGGATAATTTAAAGCTTTCATGCATACTCTTACAGCATTCTATGATAACCCTCCCCCACGCCAAAGGGTTTAGAACGGTATACATGTACAAGGTCTATTATTATGTGGGTCCAGCCTAATTTTCTATTCTTATCTCTTTTGAATCTTATACAATCACTCAGAGATTGGAAGTAGGTTGCTTACCAGAAAGTATCCTGAAAAATAAATGAAAAAAGAATATGTAGTGAGAAATTTAAAAATTTTTACATATGAGCAACTTTCATGAATCACAGGGCTATTTTTTTTCTTTAGAATTTTAAGCATTTTTGAGTTTTATCTGTCATATTTTGCCAATGTTTTTTAGTGTTTTCTATGCATGCACTTGGGATCATTTATGCTTAATTTTACTTTTCTCAGGCTTTCACAAATATTGCTTTAGTCCATATTCAAATAGTTATACTAATTCTGATATTTTTCAGTGATTTAATTATATTTTAAATATCATCTGACAACAAATAAGACTATATTAAATATTCCAAACTCCACTTACTGATGCGTTCTAGGTTTGTTTTTTACAACTTTAATTAATCTTTATTCATAACAAATAATACTTATTTTTTCTATTTGGCCATATCGTCATCTTAAAAATATTTCTGTAGCATTGACATGATACTCTATATCAGTAATACCCAACATTTTTGGCACCAGGGACGGGTTTCATGGAAGACAATTTTTCCACAGTCCAGGGACTGGGGAGTGGGCTTTTGATATGTGTAGGATAATATTTATTTATTTATTTATTTATTTATTTATTTATTTTTTTATTTATTAAATCATAGCTGTGTACATTGATATGATCATGGGGCATCATATACTAGCTTCATAAACCATTTGACACATTTTCATCCCAATATTCAACATAG
>CAUYPK010139457.1:0-23969 GCA_963574355.1 Loris lydekkerianus
TTTAAATCTTTAATCCAGTGAGAGTCTATCTTAGTTAATGGTGAAAGGTGTGGGTCCAGTTTCAGTCTTCTGCAGGTTGCCAATCAGTTCACCCAGCACCATTTGTTAAATAGAGAATCTTTTCCCCACTGAATGTTTTTAATTGGCTTGTCAAAGATCAAATAATGGTAAGTAGCTGGATTCATCTCTTGGTTCTCTATTCTGTTCCAAACAGTTCCAAACATCTACTTCTCTGTTTTTGTGCCAGTACCATGCTGTTGTGATCACTATCAATTTGTAGTATAGTCTGAGGTCTGGTAGCATGATTCCTCCTGCTTTGTTTTTATTTCTGAGTAAGGTCTTGGCTATTCGAGGTTTTTTCTAATTCCATATAAAATGAAGTATTGTTTTTTCAAGGTATCTCAAGAATGGAAGAAAAAGTATCCAATGTACTCAGCCCTACTATGAAACAAATTTATGGCTTTCACATGAAAGTTATAACCCAGTTACAACCTAAGAATAGGGGGAAGGAGGAAAGGGAGAAGAGGGAGGGGGGAAGACAGAGGGAGGGGGATTGGTAGGATTACACCTGTGGTGCATCTTGCAGGGATATATGTGAAACTTAGTAAATGTGGCATGTAAATGTCTTAGCACAATAATGGAGAGGGTGCCTGGAAGGCTAGGTTAACCAGTGTGATGAAAATGTGTCAAACGGTCTATGAAACCAGTGTACGGTGCCGCATGATCACATTAATGTACACAGCTATGATTTAATAAAAAAATAAATAAATAACAAATAAAGGCCAGGCATTAAGAACAGCCTGTTAGAACAGTGATTTCCCATCTGTAAAAAAAGAAAAAGAAAAGAAAGAAAATATATTCTTTTTTTTTCCTCTTTCTACTGTATATTCTCAAATAACTTTTCTTTGAGTTCACAAACCATTTCCTATTTCAGTGATTCTATGTTGATTCTATTTTTTTTTAATTAAATCATAGCTGTGTATATTAATGCAATCATGGGTCACCATACACTGGCTTTATATACAATTTGACATATTTTTATCACAATGGTTAACTTAGTCTTCCTGGCGTTTTCTTATTGTGTTAAGACATTTATATTCTACATTTAGTAAGTTTCATATATGTAGCCTTGTAAAACGCACCGTAGGTGTGGTACCACCAATAACTCTCCCTCTGCCCATTTTCCTCCCCCTCCTCTCCCTTCTCTTTTCCCTTTCCCCGTATTCTTAGGGGGAAATTATATAACACTGGGTTAAATTAGTTTCATAGTAGGGCTGAGTACATTAGATACTTTTTCTTCCATTCTTCAGATACTTTGCTAAGAAGAATATGTTCAGTTCCATCCATGTAAACATGAAAGAGGTTAAGTCTCCATCTTTCTTTAAGGCTGCATAATATTCTATGGTGTACATATACTACAATTTATTAATCCATTCATGGGTCGTGGACACTTGGGCTTCTTCCATGACTTAGCAATTGGGCTGAATTGGGCTGCAATAAACATTCTGGTATAAATATCTTTATTATAATGTGGTTTTTGGTCTTCTGGGTATATACCTAGTAGAGAATTGTAGAATCGAATGGCAGGTCTATTTTTAGATCTCTAAGTGTTCTCCAAACATCTTTCCAAAAGGAACATATTAGTTTGCATTCCCACCAGCAGTGTAGAAGTGTTCCCTTTTCTCTAAATCCACGCCAACATCTCTGGTCTTGGGATTTTATGATATGGGCTAATCTTACTGGAGTTAGATGATACCTCAAAGTAGTTTTGATTTGCACTTCTCTGATAATTAAGGATGATTAGTATTTTTTCATATGTCTTTAGGCCATGTGCCTGTCTTCTTCAGATAAATTTTCTTTTCAAGTGTCTTGCCAGAGAAGGTTGAAGGATGCATATCAACCCTGCTGAGGCATGCTGTGATACCAAGGTACAAAGAGAAGGTACAAAATCCATTGCCAAATGGACAGGAGTCCCCTCTCCCATGAGAATGGCTCACAGTACTCCATACAAACAAATAGGCAGAGTTCAAAAGTCCTCCCATTTTATCCCAAGGAAGATACCAACTAAAAACTGGACTTATTTTCCCTACTAGTGTGCCATGGTGCTCTCTTGGCAGGCATAAAACTGTAGAAAACTGTATGTATTCTCTACCTGCAATTCTGAACTCCCAGCACTCCCCTCTAGTTTATTTTTTATTTTGTTTATTGTATTTCTCAGGTCTAGGATTTTATTTGATTCTTTATCATTAATTTTATCTATATTAAACATCTTGTTATTCTCATTTATTCTTTTACTCATTGTATTGAATTGTTTCTCTGTTTTCTTGAAACTTATTGAAATTATATAAGCTCAATAAGTTACTTTGCCAGGTGCGTTGTCTCATGTCTGTAATCCCAGCACTGTGGGAGGCTAAGAAGGAAGAATTGCTTAAGCTCAGGAGTTTGAGACTTGCCTGAACAACACTGAGACCCTGACTCATTAAAAAAAAAAAAAAAACAGCTGGGTGCACAGCAAACATCCCAGTGACTCCTAGAGGCTGAAGCAGTGGGATGCTCACAGCCCAAGTCTGAAGTTTCAGTGAGCTATGAGGCCTTTGCACTCTGCTCAGGGCACAGGGTGAGACTCTATCTCAATAACAACAACAAAAAAATAATAAATAATAAATAAATAAATCAGTTATTTTGAATTCTTTGTCAGGCAGTTCACACCTTTCTAATTCTTTAGAGTCAGTCTGGCACTTAACTTTTCTATTTGGTGATATCATGTTTCTTTGTTTGTTCTTGATCCTTGTGATAATGTGCCAATGTCTGCACATGTAAAGACTAATTATAGTCTCCACAGACTAGCTGTATCTGAGAAAGCCCTGCAGTAGCCATAGTGCTGATGGTATGCCAGAAACCTGGGGCAGCTGCAGCCATTCACATCACTGGCTGAAAGTTGGGGTCTACTTTTAGTAGGCCCCAGAGTGCACCAGAAGCCCCAGAAAGATGCCTGCTACCATGGCACAAGGACATGTCAGAAGCCCATGACCACTGAGGATCACCTCCCACTGAAGATTGTCCAGAATCTGAGGCCACTGAAAATGGCCTGGCAGTGATTCTGGCTGAAGATCAAGTTTGAAAGTCCTGTGCTCATCTTCTTTTGTTTTTTTCTCAAGCATATGGTATTTCTCCCAGCACAGTGCTTTCTGGAACTTGGGGAGAGTGACATAGGTAATATCAATTGCCTTTCCTATCCTCTTCAATGCATCTTTTCTTATCATTGTGTTATACCCAAGTACCCAGTTTTTGTGTAGGTATTGTCATGTGTGAATAGTTATTCAAATTGATATTTTTGTGGGGAGGCAATGCCTAATGAGTTCTACTCCACCACCTTCCCCTGCCCCTCTTTAAGGATCCTAATTTTCTGAATCACTTTTCAACTCAGAACTATTATTGTCTATTCCTTATGCTGCTATTATTGTTGTTGTCTATACTTTTAGACATTATATCCTCCTTTGTTTTAAGAAGAGCTTTGATGACAGGCCATTTATGAAGTGTCCTCATATTATCTCTTATATTTCTCCTCAAGCCATTGACACGTACACTGTTAACTTTTAGTGCAGACACTTCCACTAGAAAGTTTTGAGACAAGAACCAGGATTCCTATTCATTTTTAAAGTGGACCATCAATGGTTTGTTTACTAAAAAGTCAAATGGTTACAGTTGAACTGTCATGCAATCTGCAAAAGCAATTACTTGACTTGACAACTATGGTGTAAAAGCCATTTTGGGGAAAGCAGCTATAAGAAATTATCCATGGTAAAGTATATACTGATTTAGAAAGTATTAAAAAATTTGTGTATGGGGGTCATCTTAGAATAGTGAAGTGGACTATAGAACAACAAATATTAGTCTCATGTTCACATTGTTTCTTTGGTCTTTCTTTACTAAACTACTTTTATGTTTTAAGCACTGTCAGAAGCAAAGAATACTTCATCAGAATTAAAAGCTTATAATTTTCTAACCCTTCTGTATCAAACAGAAAAGAAGGTGACAAAAGAATAAATGCTTTATTCCAAGTCTGAGAAAGAGTCTAGAGAGATTAATTAGAGAGCGTAAAGTAGGATATTATAGGAGTTAAGGATGAAAAGGAAGGTAGATGTGAAGGTGGTTGTTAGGAAGAGCATTTAAAGAATACATAGGAAGATTTAAATTTGAAAAATATAACTTCAGGTATATTATCTATAGGAATTGAATTGGAGGAAGGAGGAAAAGGTGAGAGCAGGGAGATGTTAGGTGGCTTGTAGACTCATCATTTGATAATTTGGTCTGGAATGGCTTCAGTAGAGATAGAAGTACATGGATTTGAAAGAAAATTAGTGGGCAAAATATTCAATATTCAGGTTTATATAGAAAAATAATGGCTGTAAATTTAACAAAGCATAGTGAGAAAAATCACTCTTTCAATTTTATAGTCTATATTTATAAAAGTCCATCTGTAATTTGAAAAAATGATGATACATCAGTAAGTTTACATGTCCAAATATGACCCTCACATATTTCCTTTATCTTTATTCTTCTAACCATCTATATTAAATTTAAATCTACCAATCTATATTAATAGTTTCAAAGTGGGTTCAATTTACTAGCTTATAGAAAATATCCTAAATACTTTCTGTGGGAGGGTTATAAAAATTGCCTCTTTCCCAAAATAATGATTGATATAATGCTAGGCCACACTCTTGACAGTGAGGAAAGACTGCATAATTCAAATATTTAGTGATTTGATTAATTCAATTATTGTAACTTCCAGTGTCTGTTTAGGAATGATAACCTAAAATGTTAAAGCATTGTCAAGTTTGTTTTTAAAATGATACACTAAACAAACGTACTGGGTAGATTTAAAAAAAAAAAAATGGAAAATTTTACAGCTCAAGGGTTGAAAAGCAAAAAATGAGAAGTATCTAGAGGTAGAAAGAAAGTAAAGAAGGTTGTATTGTACATAGTCAAATTTCCTACATGATAAAAGAGAAACCTATGACCTGAGCTAAGAATGCTTAAAGTAATAGGTTTGGAGGAGTAAATTTTACAAGAGGTAACAAGTTAAAAGAGTAGGCATTGAAGGTGAACAGGTGAGGTCAGGACATTAAGAAGAGTGAGAGGCCAGATGTCAAGAGGATTGTTTTCATAAACATGAAATCTCTCAGAATTATATGTGCTTTAATGGAATATCTTGAGTAGGTGCTGAGTTTCTTAATAAATTGTGTAGATTGAGATTCTAGAAAACACAGGGTATGCATAGCTAGATGAGTGGGGGTAGGTGGAAACTTCAATAGTGAAGAATGGCATGTGTCTTGAGAGAGTACAGTTCTTTTTAACATATGAGGGCAGATGACTAATAGGCCAGAGCAGCAATGAAGAAACAAATTTCAATCTACTGGGAAGTAGGAACACTGGGGCAAAAATGATTGAGGAAAAATAAATTTAACGTCTTTGATGGATTTAGTTTTCTGGCTGCTGCTTCATCCAACTTTATAGTTTTACTTCCAGGTCCTTGCTGAAGTAGACATCTATCTTAGCTCATTTGGGCTGCTCATAAAAATACCTTATTTGGGGTAATTTATAAACAGCAAAATTTATTGTCTGCACTTTTAGAGACTGAAAAGTTCAAGGTCAAGGCATCAGCAGATTTAGTGTCTGGTGAGCACCTGCTGTCTGGAATATAGATGTTGTGCTTCTCACAATGGAAAGATGATTAAGCTCCCAAAAGCCTCTTCTAAGAGCTTAATCCCACACACAGGGTGGAGCCCTCATCAATCAGTTCCCCATAACCCCACCTCTTAATTCCATCATGTTGCACGTTATGTTTTAACATACAAATTTGGGGAGAGCACAAATATTTAGAGTATGGGAATATCCAATGCCATAATCACATCAATAATGTTAGGCTTTCACACGCTTTCGCTGACACGGTTAGCTATGTTTCCAGTGCCTGCTCTACAGTGTCCCCTAGTCTTTATTCAAGGAATTGCATGTCATTTAAGACCCAGCTGAAAGGCGTCCTAAATTGACTCTTATTTTTCTTACATTTCTCTTCCTCTTCACTGTCATCACCATCAGCCAGCACATCTGACCGTTCTCTTCCATGTATTCTCACAGTTTTTGTGCATAATTTCACCAACACAATTTCCCCATTCTGCATCAGATAGGTGGTATGCTTTTTATCCTCCCACTAGACAGCGTGCACCTTGAGGGCCAGTTTCATGTTTTATTAATCTTTGTATTAGTTCCAGTATCTAGCACAGAGACCAGTACAGAGTCAACAGTAATAAATGACTGCTAAAATAAATTCAATTTTTAAATTGTTTTGTCCCCTAAGCTGCCGCTTTCCTCTATCATGTCAAGAACATCGAGTTTCTTGTCCTTTGGCAATGGCATATTTTATATGCCCAAGAGATTTGAAAGCATACAGCATAGAGCCGAAATGAAAGACTCATTATAATACTGCACTAGAAGTACTAAGTCATATTTTGCAATCATACTGTGGCACCAGTATAATTAGTAGATATTGAACTTTCATTAGTTAGGGAGGCCAGCTGCTTTTTACTTGTCATTATTTAAATTTTTGGCTGACGGCAATAGCCTAGTGAGATAGACATCTCATTTCTGTGACAGACCTGAGGGTCGCCAGTGGTATAATTTTATTTCTCTATACTTGAATGTATCCCAGACATACAATGTTCAATTAATTCCTGACTTTTACTAGTAACTTCAGTCAAGTAAAAATTAATCCAGTTTCCTATTTTAAATTCAGAACTTCTCAGTGCTGAAAAGAACATTATTTATTCACTGCCTATACGATGTCTGAATCCTTCCACAGTAATCTCACCCAATGTGTTCAGTCCTGTGTACAATCATCTCCTTGGAGGAAAAACATTCTGCTTCCTAAGACAGCTCAGTTCATGTATGCGGTATGGCAACTTTGTTTTAACTTTCCTTTATGGGATGAAATAAATACTTTCACCCAACAGTTCCACTTCTGTCATGTGTGTCATAGGTGATATCCCTTATATAATAATCTCAAACACCTTAGAAGATTAATTATACTTGGGCTATTATGTTAGTTGTAGTAACCATTTCCATATTACATTATTTGTATTTGCTCTGTTATCTTGACTATTCTCTTTATTCTCAATATGTTTATAAGGTGAGGAACCCAGAGCTAACGCTAAGATCTTCAGGGTGGTGTCTAAGTGACAGCAGAAAATCAAAGCCTCAGTCTTTTGTCATTGCTGTGTGTATTTTCTTATGTGCGTGCTAAATGATTTTTTAAAATATTTCTGGTGGTGACTGACATTAACATAAATTAACTAACAGCATCTCACTTTCGTACTTACAATAGGTGGAGTCAAATATAAAATATATATACTTAAGGAAATCAATGCCCATCTCTGCTATTCCTGGCTGCCACTGCCTGATGTTTCAGAGAATTAAGCTCATGTTTCACTGGAGTTTATCTTACCCTTTAAAATTATTTCCTATTATATCCATTTACTTTAATGTAGTTCACTAGTGCATTTCAAAGAGGACTTCAGTTCATGTGTCTAGCACGCTTCTTAATACACTGTGCTGCAACTTTTCTGTAGGTGTCTCTCTCCAAAAACACAGTATGTATGCTTCAAGGTCAAAGCTGCCTTACTTGGCTCTGTATTCCCGGCACCTAATGGGATGCTGTGGATTGAATAAATGGTGACCTTTGTACACAAACTGCATGGTTTTTATCTTAACATACACATGTAACATGAAAAGTATATATAAAGGGCACAATGGCACTCAGCAAAATATCTAAACAGGACTCAAGTGTTAGGAGTATTAAACATAATTGTACGATAACCCCAGCAAAAGCTGGTGTGAAGAGGGAAGTTACATAGCATATATTCTAATTTTATTATAACTTGGCAAATAATTTACAATAATATTGATGTAAATAATATCCCAGCTAATTTAGCAAATTTGCTGGTTGCTGGAATGTGTGAGGATAAACAGCATCCATGATTAAGATTATAAGAGTGGTGTTTTTTGGTTTTTGCTTCCTTCCTAGAAATAGCTAGGACTTATTGAGCACATGCCCTCTGCTAGGTTCTACTCCTAATTATTTATTTCAAGTAATCTTTATAATAACTCTATAAAGTACAGTTAACCCTGGATTAATTTTAATTTAAACTACGTGAGACCACTTAAATGCAGACTTTCTCCAATATGTAAAATTGGTGGGCCATGGATGATGGCTCACACCTGTATACCATGGACTCTGGCAGGCCAAGGCAGAGGGACTCTTTAAGCCCAGAAGTTCAAGGCTGCAATGAGTTCTGATCATGCCACAGCTTTCTACCTTAAGCCACAGAGTAAGATCCTGTGTCTAAATAAATAAATATATATATATATTTTTAAAATTTGTCTGGCATGATGTACATACCTGTCATCCTAGCTACTCAGAGAGTCCGAGGAGCTCAAGAGTTCAAGGGTATAGTGAGCAATGATGCCAATATTGCACCATCACTGCAGCCTGACTGACAAAGCCAGACCCTGTCTCTAAATAAATAAATCAATACATAAGTACACAAAATAAAATAAGAAATTATAGCTGGAGTTAGAGTGGCCCCCAGATTTCACGATCTATTTGGAACCAAATCGAAATTATTTCATATAGTGAGAAGGTAAGTCTTTTTTGTTCAATCTGAAATAGCAATTGTAGGAAATAAAGGGAACATTTACATTCTAATCTTCTTGTCAGTTATCTGCCTCGATAAAGCAAAGCTAACATAGTTTGCTTCTCTTATGAAAAAATTCAAAAAAAGAACTTACTGTCCAAAAGTAAATTATAATTTGTAGGCTACGTGCAATTTAGATTTATGCCTATGTACCATATCTCAGTGAATTCTAAACATGTCTGAGAAAAGAAAGGAAAATATTTCTATCAGCTGGCCATTATTCAAATATTAGTTTTTTAATTATGTATTAGTTCTGCAAGCAAATAAATCAACTGGGACTAAATCTTTTTTGATCTTTTAGAGAGATGTATAATTTTCTTTCAAAGTTTTTTGTTATAATAGACTTTGAAAAGAAATGTATCCTGGAGAAAACTTCATTAATTCAATTCCCATTAATGTGAGTGGTAAGTACTTTATACTTTTATTGATTTTACTAGAAATCATGTTTTCATCTCATTGGTAATAGAATCTGTGAGTTGAGTGATGCCTCACACATTTTCACATAGTTATGTTTGTTCTTTCACTGAAGACAGTAACATCTTTGAGAGGAGGGATTTTTTACTGTTGTGTTATGTTTTATCTCATAAACCAACATTACTATAACAATATTACACACTTCCTATGTGCAGGTTACATTGACTAATGCTTCAAAGCCTATAGCACTGTGTATATTTACTTCCATGAGGTAGGTACTGTTATTTAACAGATGAGAAAGTTGGTACTTAAAGAATTTAAGACAATTCCCAAAGTCCATCAAAAAGTAAAGATTGGATTCAGAATTTGAATCCTAGACTCTCTGTCCCCCAAAGCTAGCTTCTAATGACTCTAGTTATATACATGCAAATAAGACATTCCAATGCCTAACTACTCAGAGAAGTGTTTGTTGACCCTCAGCATCAAGGTCACCTGGGAACTGGTTAGACATGCAGTTCAAGCTCATGCTTTGCCTGGCATCAGATGAATCATAATTTACATCCCTGGTGATTCTTACCACATTAAAATTTGATTAATGTTAGAGCTCTAGTCGCGCAATCGGTTAGCGCATGGTACTGATAAAATTTGATTAATATTATCTCAATGGACACTGGTGGATTGCCTTCTTATCATCCATCCTTTCCCAGAATGTTCATAATTTTGATTTAGAAAATCATATAGTTCCAGCAAAGGTAAACCATCCTAACCACAGAATGCACACTAGACTAATTCATACATTGCATCAGAGGGAGTGTCTGGACTTTTGCTGGGAATTTTGATATAAAAACTCTCTTCTTCTAGGCCAGTTGGTTAAAAGATGGATGTATGGGCTTAGATATAGTGATTGTAGAGCTGGAAAATGTAGACAGAGGTCAGAGTCTTTGGAGAACAATAAGCCATGTACATATTACATTTGAGGATTTCTCTTAGGAAGAATCTCTTTTTTAAGAGTATGCAAGCCCACATGTGTCTGCCTGTGTATGTGTGTGTGACGGAGTCAGACAGTAAGTCGGATTGACATGCTCAGATTCTGAAGATCAGTTTAGCTCTATGATTGAGAATTAATTAAGAAACAGCAAAGCCCCAAGGCAGGGAGGCCTGTTCTTGGCAATTTCTGCAGACCACACCAGAGATGCTCACAGATTAGACCAAAGTAAAAAGGCAAGAGAAAAAAGAAGTGAACAGATTCTGAGAACATTTAGGATGTTTAAATAGCTTAAGTCAGCGGTCCCCAAACATTTTGCCCCCAGGGACTTGTTTCGTGAAAGAACATGGAAGAGAGACAGAGTGGTTTTAATATGAGCCTGAAAGCAATTTATTTATGATGGTCTCTGCTGATGACAGTCTGGATTTGCAGCCACCCCCAGTGTCAGCATCACCACGTCAGCACCTCACATCATCAGGCATTAGATTCTCCTAAGGAGCACACCACCTCTATCCCTCACTTGTGCAGTTTACAGGAGGGTCTGCAGGGTCCGTGCTCCTATTAGAATCTAATGCCACCCCTGATCGGCCAGGCGACAGGGCTCAGGCAGTGATGCAGCAGGTGGAGTGGCTGTGAGTACAGATGAAGCTTTGCTTCACTGGCCCACCAGCCACTCACCTCCTGTTGTGAGGTCAGGTGTCTAACGGGCCAGAAGCTGGCACCAATTTACATTCCAAGGGTTAGAGACCCCAGACCTAGGGAATTGTTAGGCTATAAATAGTGAGAAATGTATCAAGAGAAGCTTTAAAATATCTGGCCTAAGTAATGGAGGGTAAAAATGGTAAAATGTTGGAATAGAAGCAAAGTGTGAGGCAAGACGAAGTGTTCAGGTTTAGAGAAGTTGGCACCCACAGGTGGACTCACAGTTCATGTTCATCTGTTGCCATGACAGTTTGTCCATTATCACTATATATCTGGGCTGTATTTCTTCCCTTAAAATACTGGATAATAAGTTTCTTTGCCTACTTCCTTTGGCAATAGAAGTTCCTTTGCTATCTATGGAGAACGTCATCCTGTCCTGCAAGCTTGTATCTCATTCTTTAAATCCGTCTTTCTCATCCTCAATAAACTCTGTTTCACACTTGCCTTAAAAAAAAGTGGATAATGCAACGCTTTCTATATTCTAATTTGTCTTTTCCCTGAAATCAGTCTTAATATTTTTGAGATTTTACCAATAAGTGATGTAATTAATTCAGAAATGTGGAAATTTATTTTTCTGTGTCAAACATAATTTTAGTGTGGGTAAATTTTCTGAGGGGAAAACATGACCTCTAATCAGATCTATGAGCAAAGACAGGAATCTTGTAGGCTGACTTCTCTGCTGCTGTATTAATTGTTAATTAGCACTAATGAGAAGGAAGCAGGATTTGGTTTACATCTGATCATTGCATAAATCAAAATCATCCAGAATGTTGGTCATGAGAGCTCTTGCCAGCTCTTTCCAGGATGGGGCCTCAATCTAGCTGTTATTTCAACTCCTTTCAAAGAGGTTTCTAAATGCTGAAGTCCTCAAGATGCACAGTCCACTGCGTTCTGGACTCCATGTCCTGAAGGGTTCGAATTGGCTGCAGGAAAATTTGAAGATGCTTTTTCCACCCCTTCCTACAAGTGATCTTAGAGGAATTTTTGAGTTTCTGAAAATGCTCCACAGAAGAATCCTATACAGCAGTGCTTCTCACCTTCCTGATGCTACTTAACAACAAAAATAATTTTCTGGTTGGCGGTCACCACAATATGAGGAACTGTATTAAAGGGTCACGGCATTACGAAGGCTGAGCACCACTGCTATACAGTGAACTAACATGACCTTAACATTTCCATGGAGGCACAGAAACCTCTAAGTGCACTGATGGGGATACGAGCATTTAATTTATCATTACTCAGACCCTTTTCAGAGGACATGACATTTAATTTTGTTTGTGTAGTTTTTGTTCTTAAATGAATAAGCAATGTGGAGAAGACAACGAACGAGGGGACAAAACTGTTTTCTGACCAATGATTTCCAAACAAACGGTGCATTAATTGAAGTTGCTGCAAATGTTCTCACTGTTCAGCAGATGCTATTTTTCAAGGAATAAAAGTAATTGTGGAGCTGTCATAAAAATATCAGCAAACAAAGAGAGTAAAATGCATTTCTGTTTTTCTGTATTTCTGAGAAAATAAGTGTGGTTTAATATTGCATTTAAGTATGTAGTTCCCATACTGTCTTTTTGCTGGTTTAGCTGAAAAGCTTGGTGTAAACTATTAATTATGAGAAAGCATTTAAAGGAAATATATGTGCCCATTTAGATTGCCACAGGAAAACATCCTATATTCCTCCTTTCAATGGAGTTAGACCTTTGAAGAGACTGATTTTCAGCTTCTATTTTCATGAAAGGGCTATGAGTGTCTTAAACTAATTCTACTTATACGTACTGAGTGTTCTGTCTGAACGCTGTTATTTCCGTTCTGGAATAAGAACACAATGGCTAATCTGTTTTCTGAATTGGACAGCTGAAATTCCCCTAATTAATAAAGGACACAGTAATAAAATACTAAATATTTGCATTCTAGAAACATTCTGACATTTTTGTTTTCTAACAGGTGGAAAGTGAGCAAGCCCTTTAATTAATTAGACTTTTCCTAATTATTAGGGAGCAAAGTAAATGTGTTAGAAAAAAATCATTCTAACCTTAAAGTACATGTTTATTTTCAAGTTAAAAGTAATCTTAACTGTTAATCTTATAAACTAAAATGATTCAAGCACTGGCTAGGTGCCTGTGGCCCAAGCGGCTAAGGCGCCAGCCACATACACCTGAGGTAGCAGGTTCGAATCCATCCTGGGCCCACCGAACAACAATGATGGCTGCAAAAAATGGCCAGGCATTGTGGCGTGCATCTGTTGTCCCAGCTACTTGGGAGGCTGAGGGAAGAGAATGGCTTAAGCCCAGGAGTTGAAGGTTGCTGTGAGCTGTGATGGCACAGCACTCTACCCAGGGTGACAGTTTGAGGCTCTGTCTCAAAAAAAAAAAAAATGATTCAAGCACCTTTTCTAAAGAAAAAAAAATCCATTTTATGAGTATTCGGGATAATCTCAGGGCTGACTTGTATTCAACAGAGATTGAGACTTCCTTCTGAAAATCTTTTGTTTTAAATTAAAATATTAAAGGAGGGGAAAGAAGGGAAATAGTATATATATATATATATATAGATAGATAGATAGCCTTCCCCACTAAAATAATTTTTATATGTTATATAATTTTTGTAATAATCCTGGGTTAGGGTTATCTCAATTTAAAAATGAGGAAACTGAGTTTTAGAAAATTAAATATTAACGTTATTAATTAATGTTAAATAATTAACATAATTAATTAAAAATTAATATTACCCTAAGGGGCAAAGTAATAGAGTAAGATTCAGATACAGTTTTTTCTGAATAGTTCCACCCATGTTTTTTCAGATGGGTAGGCCCCGTTGGAGTCAAAAGTTTTGCTGCTCACCTATAAAATTCTCTGAGTCTCAGCGGCAGACGTGAAGCCATATTAAGAATGTAATCAATTGCATAAAACAAAACAAGCAACATTGCTCCCTAGGCCTCTAAGGAAATTTTTGTGTGTGATCTATTTGGCAACATGCTATAAAGACCAAGTGTTCATTAAGATTGGCCAACAACACCCAATACTGACATTTTATTTCACCAACTATTTAAGGAGTAATCATTTTCATCCTTTACTGTATTTGGCATAACGAAGAGACAGCAGTGATCCAAGGCAGTTCTTGCCCCTCGGTAGCTCAATACCGTACGAGTACAAAAGAGATACACAAATACACAGAAAATAACCAGAGAGGTAGCTGACCTGTCAAGCAGAACATTACGTTGTGTAAGGAATCTCCAGGGGGATCACCATGCACACTTTAGCATACATCCTTTCTGTTTATCCATTTCAAGTCTTTCACTGACTTTGAGCTATTCATAAGTTACAGAAAACTCCTTAAGACATAGGTAGCTCACGGCAATACAAAGTGATTCTAAGTAAATATTTTTTGATAAAGGTTCAACCGACTTCCTTCCTTCACTGTGTTGGGAACCAGTTTGCTTCCATTTACACGTTCACTGTAACATTTTTTATTTAAAAATGTTTCTGGTCCTGGCATTCTTTTGTAAACTATGGTAGCATCATTTTTCACATTAGCAATATATTAACTTAATTTTTCTCATATGTTCATTTTATCACTACATAAATATTCATGATTATACTTTTTTTCTTAAAATTGTCCTTTGCGATTGTGATAGGGCCATTCTTTGTGTTAAGAGAAGGAAGAGGGACAAATGATTTTCTCCGGCTATGTAGAAGGCAGATGGCAATACATATCTTTGTGTGGACTAAATATCTGAAAGTATGTTACAGAAATAAAAGACATTTTTCTCTGTGAACAAATCCATCAGTAATCTTCCCCTATAACTCAATAAGGCTACATACATTCACATGATCTGCACATGTTCAGGTAGAAGTAGATGAATGCACCTCTTTTATGAGATAGATTTGAAAACACACACATAAAAGGGTTATATAAACATAAACTACATCACTTTACCTATTAAGATATTATCCTTTCACATTTTCAAATGAAATAAAATGAGAAGATTAAATCATTCTGTCAACCTGTTAGTATTAATAAGATGTAGTTTCCCAGAGAGACTTTTATTAATAATTTCAGATTTCTCTTTAAGAAATAACACAAATATTTTCTCATCATTACCTTCTCCCTCTGCTCTTTAGATGTTGCTAAGTTTTTTGTTTGGTTTTTTTTCTTACAAGCCTTTAAAGAGAGCAGCCCTGTCCTTCTGGAATATCAGATACAAATGACTTGACAATACCAGAGGGTTTTGCCAGACGAAAGAAAATTTTCTTCTAAGTACTTATCTATTTAATAACTGTCTCCAATATGTCCAGCGGTACTTTTATCCCTTTCTTCCTACACAAACAATGTCCTGTGGTAGTAGAGAAAATTACAACAAAGCGGTTTATTTTCCTCTTACGGGAATCTGTGTGTCTATTAAATCCTGAGTTATTACTTAAGAGTTTAAGGACATTCTTCAAAGTTGAAGTTCCCATCTTAACCCTACGTAGGAACTCAAGTGCTGTCAAAAATTATTAAGCATTTTGGCAGACATTTCTGGAAGGTCTAACTGGAGGGCTTCTGAGCACACATAATTTTAAAAAAGGGAGAGATAAAAATAACCACAACCTATGCAAATGGAGAGCCCTTGGAGTTTTGTAAAAATATTTGAGGGCTATAATGAAGAAACAGTGGATGGCACCTGCTTCATATCATCCTTTCTCCATTCCTTTAACAAATCAAAATCAGGATTTATAAATTGTTTGTCTTTTTATGCACGTACAAATATTAATAGTTCAACAATCTAAGCGTTTCTGATGAATTGACCAAATTATAGATTGACGTGACACATTTTCTAACAAATTATGTAAACTAGATATACAGAGATATATGTAAAACTAGATTCATAACATATTTCAAACTTAAGATTAACCAGTTTACAAACTGTGGTTTTAGTATAAAGCACCAAAATATACAGACACTGTCAAAAATGCAGACAATGATTCAATTGTTTTATTAAACATTTATCAAAAGATACATATTACTCATGTGAGAGAAAAGGGTTGATATAGTGGATGCTGCCAATTATGTATCCCTAGAAGAGGGGAGAACTTATCCGCTAATATCAGACTAACAATTTCAACAGGTTTAGCAAATCTCATTAGAAATTGCAAATAAGCGATTTACAAATAAAGGAATCTTCAAAGCCTTAAGATATCAGCCTTCATAACACTTAAAGACTAGAGAAAATGAAATCATCTGAGGAATCAAATAATTTGCATCCTTTCCCTCTCTCTTTTCACTGGAAACTTAAATATTACAATTACTTATTAAAAGCCCAGATATCAGATACCTGAGGGCTATTTCCATCTCTAACACCCAGCAGTGGTATCAGCTCGAAAAAGACCTTTAACTCACCACACCAATTTCTTCATCTGTAAAGGAGTACATTTCCATTCACTGATCCCCACCTCCACTCAAAATCTAGGGTAACTTCATAAACCTTTTTTAATTTGCATTTTATAACAGAAACTGCTTATAGAAATAGCTCTAACAAAACACTCTGTCTCTACAGCACAGACTGAGAATTAAAAATGTTTTAAATTTGACTTTTGTGTCCATGGCAACACACGGAGACATTATCTGTAATAAGATGAGGACTGTCTATGAATACGTTAGTGTGCCTGACATACAGTGGTCACTAAGTGAATTGTTATTTAATGAAAGAATGAATGCCAGAGTGAGACTCAGAATGCAGAAATGATAGAGGGAGTCCATGCAGCATGAGGAGAATCAACCCTATTGCATAACTTAGGGCCCCATATCTTACCCACAACCAGGCTTGACAAGGACAGAAGAAATGATAGAAGTTATCTGAGTGTCCTGCAGTAGTCAACTTTGTGATCCATTAATAGTTGCCCCCCTGCCAAGATTTTTAGCAGTTTCACCCTTGCTCCAAGACCTGAACGTGCCCTTAGGTCTCTTCCTAAACCTAGAGGAGGTAAAGTCTTTCAGGAAACCTACTTGCAAGGAGTGGCAACTCTCTTGACAATTTTCTAATCACACAATTACGATAAAGACCCAAGTGCTACCACAGGCTCTGCCAGTTAGTGAAATCCTTAACCACCTTTCTGGTTTTATCTCTGGTTGATCTCAAGAACTTCACAAAAGAAATAATACTGAGACTAGAATAGGTCTGTTAAGAAAATGACTGTCAGACCTCTCTGTTTTGCTTTTGGATACACCTTGCTATCCTTGGAGTAAAACTTTTTTCTGAAAAGGAAACACACATAGAGTGGAGCCTGTGGCTCAAAGGAGTAGGGCACCGGCCACCAGCCCCATATGCCAGAGGTGTGGCGGGTTCAAACCCAACCCCAGCCAAAAACTGCAAAAAAAAAAAAAAAAAAAAAAAGGAAACACACATAAGCAAACAAACACCCCCAAAACTAAGGAAAACGCATAATCTATTAAGCAAAATGCATGTCATATGTTTAACAAAATGTCCGGTACCAAGTGATCAGTGGGAACAGGTGATCTCCCTGGTTGTTCAAACAAGTGAGAACATTGAGAAAACGATTGCAATACTTCTTAAATGTCAGTAGGAAAAGTATCTGACAAAGTGTAGACATTTCCATTACATTAATCTAAACTCACACCCAATCAATGCCAACATCAATAATTTGGGTTTTTCTGTTGGCCTTTTTGGGCTGATACATTGTTAAAATTGTGTGAGGCAAAGCAATTCCCTTTGGTTTGCATTCAAAAGTTATAGATTACCTAAAAATAGGATCATTAAAACAGATCCTGAGGGGGAAACAAATATACTTGACATTAACATTACTCTTTCAGTGAAAGCAAATAAATTTGGCCATGGGTATTGATTCTATACATTTATGAAAATTATTAAGAAAAGTTCATGTACTATTTAATACCACATGACAAAAACAAAATGGAAAATAGCATACACACATAAAATAAATGAAGATTAAAAAATGACTTCCGTAAATCAATGAATAATTCAACCTGCCAGAGATAGAACATACATAATAATATACATTGCAGGGATAAACAAATAGATTTTCTCAAGATTAATTCAACTGTAAGGATCACATACACATATTCTTTCAAAAGTTAAAACAGAGGATCAGAGAAGTCTGAAATGAAAATCTTTAGGTGGGAAACAAACTTTACTTTATCACTGAGTTTTTTCCCTTTGCTGTTTGTAGAAATAACCAGGACTGTGGCATCAGACCTGGGTTAACTACATAAACTGCTACTTACTATCTGTGAGACTTGAGTTCCAACCTTTGATTCTTAGTTGTATTCTTTTTAATCTCTATTTTGTTTAATCTTTAAAACAAGGATAATTATGGCAAAATAACTGAATTAATGAGAAATTGAAAAATGACAAAGTAAAGCACCTGCTAGCTGTTCAGTAAATGTGAGTCCCTCGTACCTTCTCTGTTCCTCTTCTTCACCCTGGGGAGCCAGGCATTGCCTCCCTGCAATGAATCCTTCTAAATAAGAGTAAGTTGCCTCCTTGGTAACAACTGATGACAGGAATCCTTAAAATCCTAATTACAAAGTCAATTTACTAAAAGCTAGAGAACAAAGAGAAAATAATGACAGAAACATTTTACATGTAAAGAATGCCCAAATTTCTAAAGAAAGATCTTTTATCTTGAAAAGCCCAAGAGAAGTAGCAGGAAGTTTAACAGGGTCCAAATTGTCTCTTTCTCATGTAACAATTTTTCCCCAAAATATGCAGTACAGCTTCATCTTCACCGGACTTCTGTGTCTGAGGCCAAACAAAAAACTTCCAGCTACCTATGGTACTCTTGACTTCAACTCTAATGTTTGTCTGTTTAGACTCCAGACAGTACTCCAAGTATATATATTATCCTTTTTCCAAAAACATCAACAAATCAAATGTTTTTTCATGCAATTCATGACTTCCAGATATAATAATGTGAAACCCAAGGAATCTTCAAATTAGTTTAAATTTTCAGAAAAAAAATCACAACTTAAAGAATAAAAATATGCTAGTGATAATAAATAATCCAAGTTGTTTGACGATGATCATGGTCAACAAATATAATACCAATGCACATGAACATGTAAACACACATATAATTTTCTTAAAGATTTTTTTCCCCCTTAGGAAAAAAGTATCCAGAATATAACCAACGGTTATAAATTAATATTTAGCTTCAAATATTCAAACTCATTTTATGTAAATTTTAAAACCAAGTTCCTAAGTCTTTACCAATCTTATTTTTAATTAAAACCATAGAAACGGCCAGACACAGTGGCTTATGCCTGTAATCCCAGCACCCTGGGAGACCAAGGCAGGTGGATTGCCTGAGCTCAGGAGTTCAAGACCAGCTTGAGCAAAAAGCAAGACCTCATCTCTACTAAAATTAGAAAAACTGAGGCAAGAGGACAGCTTGAGCCCAAGAGTTGAAGGTTGCTGTGAGCTATGATGCCACAGCACTCTATCCAGGGTGACAGCTTGAGATTCTGTCTCCAAAAAATAAATAAATAAATAAAATAGAAAAGGTCAACAATTAATTGTAAGGAAATAATTTTTACTAATTAATAATTAAATTTTCTTAAATATTTAAAATAACTCAAGCAGTTTCTTTTATAAATTTAATATGTTCAATTTTCTTTATAAGTATTTCAACTGTCCAAGTAGCTTTTAGGAAGAATAGCTTTTTGAAGAATTTTGGAAGAAGTAAAGCATATTTCACAAGTTACTCATAAATAGAGTATCAAGTTATCTAAAATATTCTAATACCATATATAAAATATTACCGTGCTTTCTACTTAACAATTCTAAATCAATTAACTCATTACATATCTTAAATTTGAATTGACAAGGCCTATTTTTCTACCTGAACACCAACCTCTCTCAAATACTTTAAATATATAAAATATCAAATATGCAAATTACTGAAATTAAAAACATATTAACATTATAGTTTTGAGTCTCATCACTCTTTTTTTTTTTTAATTTTCCCAAATTTAAAAGATTCTTATGCAGTAAGGATTTAATATTGGCACCCAAGAAGATAAGCCAACATGTTTGGCTTGCCATCCTGGAGCTTGTTTTTAAACCAGATCAAGTTGTATGAATGACTTTCCATATTTGTCAATATTTTAACTAGAGCATTTTACGGCCCCTGCTGGGCATACCACTATTTTATCTAGGTTCTAGTTATCAGATTAATCATTCTGCACACTAAAATCCGGACCCACATCCTGGCAGCTATTTTGTGTAATAAAATTTCACTTTTCTTTACTCTCATGATATTAACATATCTTTTTGTCTTATAGAACGTGATGAAATTTTTCCTTCTTCTCATATTTTACCAGTCTTTTAGGGACACAAAATTTAACAATACACTATAAAGTTTCATTGAATTCTGGATGGCTCTCACAACTTATTTTGATTGTGAGTTCGTAAATTCCATGCTCATTATATTGACTGTGATAACAATAATAAATAGTAATATACTTCCTACCATGTGCCAGGAGACATTACTCTAAGACTTTTATTACTGTTTTAATCACGTTTAATCTAGCATTTACAGATTTAATGTTAACCACCATTTTATAGGTAAAGACTCTGCATCAAGGTGGTTAGTAATTTATTCAACATTATATAACTATTAGGAGGTAAAGCAGGATAGAATGCTGGAGTGTCTGGCATCAGAGTTTTCTTTTAACAGTATATATTGGTCTGGGAACCAAGACTTCAAATTGTAAATGGTGCTTCTGTCTGTTATGACTAATGGCCTCTACCAAAAAATCTTGTTTCCCATTTCCACCATGGGCCTGATGGTTTAATAGTCCTGGTTTTACTGTGTGTTTTTTCTGTGTTTGAAAGTTTGTCACATGTTTTAGACGAATTGTTCGCAATTTTTACAACAGCGCTAAAAACTGCCAACTTCTATTCCCGCCAACCACACAGAGAACTGGTTTTCTTATTTTCCTTAGAAGGAGAAAAGTGTAACTCTGTCTTAGCCTTCACATTGCTACCAAAAAAAAAAAAAAATAGGGCAACATGTAGGCCCTTGTTGCACAATTACAATAGTCAAAATTACAGCAAAGTTAGAAATTCGATGAAAGGATATTTGAAATTGAAATGTCTAATTGCCATGACTAGCAAAAAGATACTGTTTAGTGGTTAATATATTAAAATATCAAATTTATTAAAGTTGGATTTGTGTTCCCTGGAGAATTAAAAAAAAAAAAAAAAAAAAACTTCATTCTTATCAAAGGGCTGGTCCTAACACAAGGTAAATAAATTGTCATTTGTAACTAAAATGAGGGCTTTGGATGTTGTTTGAGGACAAAAATGCAGTACCCATCTCTTCAAAATAACTTAATTACAAATATCATATGGGCAATTAACTGAGTTTTGAGGACATTCTTTTAGAGAACAAAATGACAAGAATGACATATTGCAGATGTACGGATAGTAAAAACATTCACGGAAACAAATTATCCATCGATAATTCAATTACCTGTTGCTTGCAGATCTCCAGTCTGTTAATTACCTTGATTCATTTTGAATCATCTTTCAGCCATTGTGATTTGTTATGGTCCATTCAAGTCTCTGCCGTAACTCAACACTTTTTTACTTTTCAGTATTTTTTTCTAATGTAAAGAAAATACCCTATCATTTCTTCAGTGTTTTGATTTGTAGTGTGTTCCATTCCTGGTAAACTGTTCTGGATTAGTATTATTTCCCTCTTATATGAAAACATGGTCAATCCAGCCTCAAATAGAACAGCAGGTACGGAATATATTAAACCAGTATTGACATTGTTTATGGAATGTCATAACTGTATATAGTACTATAGAACACATAAAAACACAATCCATCTCGCATCATCTTAGTATCCATTTCCATCCCAGTTCATATCACCCTACTATTTCCCTACATCAGTGAGATATGATTATATATTCATGGCATGACACTAAGATAGTGCAGAGAAAATGGAAAGGACTGAGTCCATTTTTTTTTTTTTTATTCACTCACACTATTTTTGTCGTGGTTGTATAGGCTATAATTTTCACTATCCTCCTAAGGTAGCCAAAAATGACACCATAAGAATCCTGAAACATCTCTGCACTAAACCTAATAGATCTATATGGCTGGAATAAATAGTCAGTGCCATGCTCCTAAATATAAATGATATTGAAAGGAATACACTCTGATCCGTAAACAAGTACAAAACAACTACATAAAACTGTAGTTCATTTTCTCATCAAATGTATGTCTCTTTGCCTGTCGCCACTTTCCAGTACTGATGTCCATGTTTTATAGTTCAAATCTCCAAAAGGGAGACTGATGAATCAAACTTAATGAGCATGTTCAAAACTGACCTAATTAATCATGGTTCTGCCAGGGACATATATAGTATATGGAATTAATTTGGTATACGAGTGGTAACTACATTCAACTCATCATTTGGGAGCATAAAGTGCTCCTAAGAAAGCATAATAAATATAAAGGGAAAGAGGTGTCTTCTCTACCACACCGTTGGCATTATTTCAGCCTTAGAGCCTCTGCCCAGGCTATTGACTTTGTCAGGGTGGCCCGTGCCTTTGTTGTGTGCGACCTTTCTCATTCGTGACTACATAGCCTCTCTTCTGGGAAACCCTCCCTGCTTTTTTAGTTTCTGTGCTGACATGGCAGTTTATTCCACAAACCACAACCATCGCAGTAGAAAGAGCTCCTGGTTTTTATGAGAATTTTATTTACTTTGTTTAGTTTGGATTAAGGTTATACTGTTTGCACATGTAAGGTAAAGTTTATGTTGCAGTTGAGTTTTTCGACCAGATAGTGTGTCATATACCTACCTGTCCATTGTACCCATTGGGTGAAAAAATTTTTTTGTTTTGCTTTGGTTTTAGTTTTTTTTTTTTATGTTTTTTGTTTTGGTCTGGTTTCTTTTGAGACAGAGTCTCACTCTGTAGCCCTGAATAGAGTGCAGTGGTGTCATAGCTCACAGCAACCTCAAAATCGTGGGTTCAAGCAATCCTGCTACTTCAGCTTCCTGAGTAGCTAGCTGGGACTACAGGCACCTTCTGCACCACTCAGCTAATTTTTCTGTTTTGGTAGGTATAGGGTCTCGTTCTTGCTCATGCTGGTTTTCAAATATGTGAGCACAAGGAATCCTCCTACCTCAGCCTTTCAGAGTGCTAGGATTACAGGCATGAGCCAAGGTGCCCTGCCTAGGTGGGAATTTTTAATTAAAATCCAGAGATAATCAGAATGGACCAAAGAAGCAAAATTCAATGTAAGTTGTCTACAAATGACAAAATTTACATCTAAACCACAAAGATGTTGAAAGTAAATGAATGGAAAGGTAAAACATGAAAAGAGGAAGGATAAGAAGAAACTAGGTGAAATAGGCAAATTATTTTATCTCTCTGTACTTCAGACTTTATGTCTATAAAATTTGGATAATAATAATAATAATACCTAATAAGTGAACATTTAAAATGCTTACATCAGATTCCTAGTTCCAAAAAAAAAAAAAAAAAAAAAAAAAGTTAGGTATTTTTATTATTAGCTGTAATACAGGGCTATAAATATCATAAGACTTATGGGAACAAAAAAGATGATGTAATTAATGTTGACTGATAATTTATGGAAGGAGTTCAAAGGAGAAGTAAAATGTGGCCAAGAGGCCAGGCACAGTGGCTCATGCCTATAACCTCAGCATTGTAGGATGTTGAGACAGGAGGATCACTAGAAGCCTGGGAGTTAGAGACTAGCCTGAGTAACCAATTGAGAACCCATCTCTATGAAAAATAAAATACAGTAATATAAATAGACAGGCATACTGAGACATACTTAATGTAGTCCCAGCTACTCACAAGACTGAGGTGGCAGGGTACCTCAAGCCCAGTACTTCAAGGTTATAGTAAACTCAGAGACCAGCACATTCTAACCTCAATGACATTGAAAGCTGTATCAAAAAAAAAAAAAAAAAAAAAAAAAAATCAACTCAAGATTTAGAAAAAAAAAAAAAATATATACGATTATTTAATGGTTAATAAAATTTTCAAGATGGGAATAAAAAACAATTTATATCATGTGAAATATAAGGTATTCTTGGGACACGGAAAGTGGTTTG
>CAUYPK010139458.1:0-18880 GCA_963574355.1 Loris lydekkerianus
GTTTGCAAGTTCATAGTCATTTCCGCACTGGAAGGATGCACATGTACTCTGGCTCAAGACGATCCTTTTTCTGCCGGATAAAGAGCTGTAAAATCTCTGTCAAAGAAGAGCATGAGTGCTTCCCCAACTCAAAGAAGAAAGAGCTTAGAAAATTTTATACCATCCACTGCACTGGTTACCTGAGAAGCTGGCCTCCAGGTATTGTTGGAATGGAAGAAGAAAGGGACATTAAGAAAGACAACGGTAATTTTAACTGCCTTGTTGCCATTGAAAGGTTACACCCATATATTGTTCCACAGAACAGTGGAGAGATTAAAGGGAAACCAACTGAGTTTATGACCCAGTTTGCAATGAATGAAAATTTTGTCTACGTAGATCAAAGGGCAACAGCAATTCTAGGATATTTGCCTCAGGAACTTCTGGGAACTTCAGGGAACTTCATGCTATGAATATTTTCATCAAGATGACCATAGTAATTTGACCGACAAGCACAAAGCCATCCTACAGAGTAAGGAGAAAATATTTACAGATTCATACAAATTCAGAGCCAAAGATGGCTCTTTTGTAACTTTAAAAAGCCAGTGGTTTAGTTTCACAGATCCTTGGACCAAAGAACTGGAATATATTGTATCCGTCAACACTTGAGTTTTGAGGCATAGTGAGATGGGAGAAGCATCGTTTTTCCCTTGTAGCTCTCAGTCATCAGAAGCATCCTCTAAACAGCCTTGTATCACTGTGCCTGGAATGTCTACTGGAACAGTACTTGGTGCTGTTAGTATCGGAACAAATATTGCAAATGAAGTTCTGGATTTACAAAGGTTATAATCGTCTTCATCAAGTTCAACAGATGATTCAAGTTCAACAGAATTAATGAAAGATACACTGTAAACTGTAGACATATGTCAGACAAGGAGATGTTTCCTTTAAGTCCTTCTGAAATGGGGCAGCTAGAGGCTACCAGGCCAAGCCAGGGTGCTGCTGCTGCCCACAGTCAGGAACACTCCTCAGTGATGGTGCACAGCTGGATTTTGATGCCCTGTGTGACAATGATGACACAGCCATGGCTGCATTCATGAATTACTTAGAAGCAGAGGGGGGCCTGGGAGACCCTGGGGACTCTTCAGCAACATCCAGTGGACACTCTAGCATTTGATTTTTAATGATAAAAATGAGAAACATTTTAAAGCATTTCATTTACAAAAAAAGCTGTCTATTCTTCCATTCTGCATCAGTACTGTTTTTATCTTTCCTTTTCTTTCTTTCTTTTTTTTTCCCTTAATCAGGCCCAGGCAAGGTTCGAGCTCACCACCCCCAGCCTGCCAGGCCAGCACTCTTAACTACTGAGCTGTGGTGCCCAGCTTGTTTTTATCTTTTGTTAATGGTCTACAAATTTTTATAGAGTTGCACCTTACTCTCACAGGTGTGGGGAAATATATATATTTCCCTACCAAGAGAACCAGAATTTATTACAGATCCATTTACTCAGTGTAATGGCTTAAAATTCACAAATTGCCATATTTTTACTAAAATATTTCTAACCAAGAGTATGTTATACATATTGTTTTTCTTTCGTTTTCATTTTTGATGCAGCTTTTTGGAGTTTGAATAATGTAATATTTTGACAAAAAAATATTGAAATAAGTAAATAAATAAATAAATAAATAAAAATAAAATAAAATCACACAGCTGGTAGATGTGAGGGTGGGGTTCTGGCAAGCACTCTGGCTCTAGAGCAGTGTCTCAACCTTTTTTTATCTCACAGCACACTTGAAACTATAGTTAAAATTCCATGGCACATTTAAATTATGCTGATAAAAAATATATATATACTTACTGTGCTTTGAACTTCTTTTTAAAATAATTTAATTAATGCTATTTAAAAATTTTCACAGCACACCTAAGATCCTCTCATGTGACACATCGGTTCAAAATCCCCACTCCAGAGTCTGTGCTCTTAATTATTAGGACAGCTGCAGAAAGCATACTTAGGAAGCCTGCCTGACCCTTGTTCCTTTCTTGGAAATGGCCAAACTGTCCAAGCTAGAAGGAGCTAGAGTAAAAACGTCAAGTCCAACTCCAACTAAGTTCACCCACACCTAGTGAAAACTCAGGGAGTGGCTTTCATTCCTGACTTTCTAGTTCCAATTCCAATGTGTCCTGCCCTTGGACAACCATTAAAATATGTGTGGTGTCTTTAAAATAATCAGCTGTCCATCTCCATTTCATGGTTTCTATCCCTTGAACTGAACAATGCTTGTTTCTTGTTTTCTCTTCATTTTAATAGCTTTTGGGAGTACACATAGAATTTCATTACATCTATATATCGCACCATGCATTTTGAAATCACATCCTCCCTGGTCCCTGAAGGTGATCCTCTACTCTAAAAAAATCCACTCCAGTGAGCTCTTGGTCCTCTTCCACTCTTCTGCAGCATTCTGCACAGGTGACTACCTACCCACATCCCTCTCCTCTGTTTCTGCTGTCTGAGCCTATACTCGGTCGCCCCCTGCTTAAGAGTCCCTTCAGTGCTTTCCTCACCAGGCTGGCTCCCTCCCATCATCTGTGCCCTGACTTAGGCATTTTCTTCCTGGAAAGTGCCCAAGGCTTCCTAAGGTTGGAAGTGCCCCACACTCTGTGATCCCACAGCCTCCTCTGTAACTGTATGTCATCGCACGTCCCACACAAAACAGATGTGACTAGATTTTACACACTCCTGAGCAAAAATCACAAGCTACAGAATAGCATGTGTAGCATGACCCCTTTTATGCAAAACTATATATATACATGTAAAAAGATAAGCAGGTCGTTACTCACTTGTCTAAATCCTCCAATGAATTTCTAATTGTACTTAACAAAACACAAAGGCCATGCCTGACCCCAGACCAGGACCTCTCCTCCTCCATTTCCTTCTGCCTTTCTTACTCTATCCACAATGAACATTTATTTTCCCGTTTCTTGAAAAATCCTATTTGCTCCCACCTTATAAGTCAACTGTGTCCCCAAGTGTTTGTCTGACTAGCTTTGCTTTGTGATTGAAGATTCAGCTCAAGATCCCTGACAACCCAGTTCACATAGTCCCATCCACTGTCATTCTTTTTCAGCTCATTCTGTTTTATTTTCTTTCAGAACTTAGCACTCTCTGAAAGTAACTTTTCCATTTATTTGAATTTTTGTTGGTCTACAACCTGAAGTTAGCCAAACTGTAGGGTTTAGGACACACTTCTTCAGAATGCCCAAGTCTGCAAAGACTTGTGACCTGAACTACAAGTTCAAGGGTTTCCCAGAAGCACTCTCAGATTTGATGTTCTAGAAAGACTCACAGAACGGTGAAACCTATTATATTCATAGTCACATTTACGTCAGGGAAAGGATACAAGTTAGACCCACTCAAGAGAATAGAGTATGGAAGGGGTTCAAATGTGAAACTTCTGGTCATCCTCACCCCACAGACTCATGGATGGGGTTACTCCTCCTGGCCACAGTATGTGACATTACACATAGCATGTTGCCAACCAAGGGAGCACATCCAAGCCTTGATGTCCCGAGCTTTTATTGGGGCTTCACTATGTGGGTGTGATTGATTGAGTCTTTGCCCATGTGCCTATGCACAATTCACAGCTCCCCCTACCCTCGTTCCCCAGGAGTGAGGCTGATACCATGTGGCCCAAGCAGCTACCATAAGCCACTTGGTTAGCATAAACTCTCAAGTGGGATCTGAGGGACCCACCATGAGTAACAAAAATATTCCTTATGCCAGGGAAATTCCAAGGGTCTAGAACAGTGTTTCTCAATTGTTTTTATCTCACGGCACACTTGAACCTATAGTTTAACTTCCATGGCACACTTAAATTATGCTGATAAAAAAAGACTTTAACAAATACATATATACTTACCATGCTTTGAACTTGTTTTGAAAATAATTTAATTTTTTTGTTTCAGGTTAATCTGAGGGTACAAAGAATTTAGTTACTATTGGTGGGACTGCAAACTAATACAGCCTCTTTGGAAAGAAGTATGGAGAAACCTCAAAGAACTCAAAATAGCCCTTCCATTTGACCCCACAATCCCATTACTAGGCATCTACTCAGAAGATAAAAAAATCATTTTGTCATAAGGACATTTGCACTAGACTGTTTACACAGCTCAATTTATAGTTACCAAGATATGAAAAGAAACTAAATGCCCATCAACCCAGGAATAGATTAACAAACTGTGGTGTATGTATACCATGGAATACTAGTCAGCCATTAAAAACTATGGAGATCTTACATCTTTTGAAAATAAATTAATTAATGAATGATCTTTAAAAATTCTCACAGCACACCTACAATCCTCTCATGGCACACTGGTTGAAAATCACTGGTGTAGAAGTTACCTCCCAGGAGCCACGACAAAGGCCAGACCCCATTTTTGGGTAAGGCCGAATTCCCTGCTACACATGTCTACTCTCTTAGTAAAACATAAACTTCTGTGTTGGAAGACTAGACTGTCTGATTTCTCTGCTGTAGCCCTGTGAGTGTGTGCGCGCGCGTGCACACACACACACACACACACACAGAGTTCTGTTTTGCTTCACCCACTTAAAGTAAATATCAAGTTACATTTAAATTTTAAATAAGTTTTACTGTCTACATTTAAGGTATACAATATGGTGTTATGGGACACATACAAAGAGTAAAAACTTACTATGGTGCAACAAACTGACAAACCCAGCAATGCATATTTACCCAGCTAGAATGTGCTCATTTAGCATGAATCCCAAAAACAGTAAAATTTTCTTACCTGTAGTTCTCATGTTGTATATTAGATCTCTAGACTTGTTCATCCTAAATATCTTCTACTTTGTATCCTCTGACCTCCCCCTGCAACCAGGGCTAGCGATTACTACCCCTGGTAATCACTGTCTTATTCTCTATCTTTGCATATTTGAATTTGTTCTTTTTTTTTTATTCCATGCATAAGAGAGATCATGCAATATTTTTCTTTTTGTATCTGGCTTATTTCACTTACTGTAATGTCCTCCATGCTCACCTAAGTTGTGGCAAATGGCAAGATATCGTTCTTTTTTAGGACTGAACAATATTCCATTATAAATCACAGTTCCCTTATCTATCCACCCATCAACAGACACTTTGGTTGTTTCTGTACCTCGGCAATTATGAATAATGCCTCAATGAGCATGGGAGTGCAGACAAATCTACAAGGTGTGATTTTGTTTCCTTTGAGTATATGCCTGGAAGAGGAATTGCTTAGTCACATGGTAGGCCCATTTTTAATTTCTTTAAAAACCTCCATACTGATTTCCAAAATGACTACATTCCCACCAACAGTGTACAGGGCTCCCTTTTCTTCACACCCTCTCCCAACAATTGTGAACTTTTGACTTGTCAATAACAGGCATCCTAATGATGTGCTGTTTCACAATGGGTTTTTTTTTTTTTTTTTTAGAGACACAGTTTCACTTTATCACCCACAGTAGAGTGCCATGGTGTCACACAGCTCACAGCAACCTCCAACTCCTGGGCCTAGGCAACTCCCCTGCCTCAGCCTCCCAAATAGCTGGGAGTACAGGCACCTGCCACAACGCCTGGCTATTTTTTTGTTGCAGTTTGGCCAGAGCTGGGTTTGAACCCACCACTCTCGGTATATGGGGCCAGCACCTTGCCCACTGAGCCACAGGCACCACCCTCTCACAATGGTTTTGATTTGCATTTTCCTTATGATTAATGATGTTGACTCCTTCCCATTTACTTATTGGCCATTTTTAAGTCTTTGTTGAAGAAATGTCTATTCAGGTGTTTTGCTCTTTTTTTTTTTTTAATCAAATGATTGATTTTCTACTGTTGAGTTGTATGAGCTCCTTACAAATTTTAGATGTAAACCCCTTATCAGGAAAGAAGCACTGCCCCCCTTCTTCTGAAAGGCTCTTTGACCTTAATGGAGATAAGTCTGGAGTAATACATGATTTACTAATCTTTTTTTCCAATCTGTAAGCTGCCATTACATTTTGCTTATTGTGTCCTTTACTGTGTAGAAGGTTTATAGTTTGATATGGTCCCATTTGCATACTTTGCTTTTGTGGCTTGAACTTTTGGTGTGATAGCCAAAAATCATTGCTAAGGCCAGTGTCCATAACTTTTCCCCACATATTCCGTTCTAGGATTTGCATAGTTTCTGGTCTTAAATTTAGGTATATTTTACCCATTTTGAATTGATTTTATGTATGGTGTAAGATAAGGATCCAATTCCATTCTATTGCATATGGAAATCTAGTTTTCCCAGCACCATTTATCAAAGAGACAATCTTTTCCCCCCCTTGTGTTTCCTTGGTGCCCTTCTCAAAAATTAATTGACTGTACATGTTTGAATTTATTTCTGGGCTCTGTATTCTGTTCCACTGGTATAAGAATCTGTTTTTATGCCAATACCATACTGTTTTGATTACCATACTGTTTTGATCACTATCAAAGAGCCCCGCAGGCATCTCACACCATATATTTATATTGATTACTATAGCTTGTCACGTAATAAAAACAAATGACTTTAAACTCTCATTTCATCAATCTTAGCAATTCATCTTCTTTCCCAGAAGTCTCCCTTCAATAATCTGAGAGGTAAGTTCTTCCTGAGTGGTGCTATCACTCTACCCAGGAAAGAGACAAATGGAAATGGAAAGTTGGTGACTGTGCTAAAGGCCAAGTGCCAAAGCTACACCTGCTGCCACCACCACTCAGTGCCTTTGCCTTAGGAAGAGATTCAGCAGTCCTCTGTCAGGGCCCACACACTGCAGAAAACACACTTTAGCCAAGTCCCTGCTCACCACAGCAGTGCTGGAATCACCCAGATTCTCAGCTACTCTCAGGCTAGCTGGAGTTGCTCTGGGTTTGTTAAGAGGCAGTGATACCATGTATGTCTTTCTCCAGAAATCTACTTATCTGCGTGCACTTCATGGTAAGCAGGCCTGGGTACCAACGTGAAAGCTCTTCAGACACAATATTTCAGGGTACACCCGACATGTGATCATGGCTTAGGGAGTAGGGGCAATGAGAATTCTGCCCTCCCTGAATGCCAAGGGCTGTGGGTCTGCCCAATATGCCTCCCTTTTTTTTTTTCATTCTCTGCTACCAGGGTGTCCATCAGTGTATTAGATATGTACTAATAACCTTGGACCTCAAGTGAAAGAAGCACTGCCCCCCTTCTTCTGAAAGGCTCTTTGACTTATTTGTACATTAATGGAGATAAAGGATACTAGAAGATGTTACACTTTATTTCACTGACCCCAATGTCTAAGCTTTAGGCTCTTGTGACACCAAAATGTGCTCTATTATGCTTTTCTCCTAGAATAGAGAACAGACGGACACTAGCCCTAGATTCATTATCTACAAGGAGATGTGCAAGTGTTTCTTCTCAGAAAAAAGATCTGTTCCTAGATGATTTGAAACAGAAGAAACTAGCAATTCTTAAGTAAGTAAAGATTCTAAAAATATGCATGCCTGTATATGCACGTATATGCACATGTGCATGCAGAAAGGACTTCTGGGAAGAAGATCCCAAAAACATTAGCATAGGTTATTTCTGAGAGATAAGATTTCATGTGATGTGTGTTTTCTTATTTATATTTTCTCTACCACTTATAGATTTTATAATAAATACTTACTACTTTATAGTATTTTTTTAAAGGTTTTTTATATTAAAGAAAATACTTCGAGGATCTAGGAGGGTAGGCAGACAGCTTAGTCATCAAGAGCCTCAGTTCATGGCATTACAGCATCCTTGTTTGGTTGAAACCCTGTCTTGCTTTGTTTGTATATTGATTTCTTTTTATCCCCTTTCTCCACTCCTGTCCTCCCCGAAAGAGAACTACTCGAATATGTTTGACATAAATCTTTGTGGCTGGGTACTTAGAGTGTACATAGTGCTTTTTGGTGTGACTATCCATTTTTTTATTTACATACTGTTTTTACATATCTACAGGGTGCCCCAAAGGTCATCATGCATACATAAGGAAAATGGGAAATTATAGCTAAATGTACCTCTATTTACATAATACTCATTAAAAATTTTTACAAAATATTTCTCTACATGTTGATAATAAATATAAAAACATTAAAATATAATATGAAATATAATGTGAGTTTGTTAATTTAGTTTTCTTAAAATCTCACATTTCTTTATTGCTGTTGTTGTTGCTGTTGTTGTTATTGTTGTTGCAGTTGTCATTGCTGTTTTAGCTGGCCAGGGATGGGTTCAAATCTGCCACCCTCAGTATACAGGGCCAGCGCCTTACCCACTGAGCCATTTTGTGTTGCCCAAAATCTCACATTTCTTAAGCTTCAGTGGCACTTCATCCTCTTGGCTCCCTCCTGTCTTGGTCTCCTGCACAGTCTCCTCCCTTCTCTTCATCCTTCACTGCAGATACTACCTAATGCTTAGTCCTCCCTCACACTGCCTGACCCACCACAATCAGTCCCATCCAATGCCTTCCCAAAGCACTTCATCTCCATTTTGGCACAGACATTGCTGTGGTTTGGATGTTTGTTCTCCAAAACACATGTTGAAATTTAATTGCCCTTGTAACCGTATTAGGAGATGAAATTTTTAATACTGCCACTGCAGTATTAAATGAGGGCTCTTCCCACATTGGCAGGATTAACACTGCCATAAAAGAGCAAGTGACTCATTTTGTACCTTTACCCTTCTGCCTTCTGCCATGTGAAGACAAAGCATTCTTCCTCTTCAGAAGATGCAGTGTTCAAGATGCCACCTTGGAATCAGAACTCCACACCTGTTATACCTTGACATTGGATTTCCTAGCCCCTAGAACTATAAGCCAATGAATTTCTGTGTATTGTAAAATACCCAGTCTGTGGTACTCTGCTATAGCAACACAAAATGAAATAAGACAGATGTTTTCCGAATCTATATCTCTAGCCTTATTTTCTTTGCCAAGCTATATGCTTGTATCTTCATGTAACATCAAAGAGTCCCACAGGCATCTTACACCATAAAATCACCACTCTTACTCAACTCCATTACTCCAAGCTTCTTTCTACTTTCTTTTTTTGTCCCCTTATACTGCGACAGGTATTTATATTCTTAAGGTTCTTCAGTTTCATCCTTAATTAAATTCTACCTTCTCCTGGCTCAGCACCTATAGCTCAGGCAATGAGGGCGCCAGCCACATACACTGGAGCTGGCAGGTTTGAATCCAGCCTAGGCCAAAAAATTGCCAAGCATAGTGGCGGGTGCCTGTAGTTCCAGCTACTTGGGAGGCTGGGGCAAGATAATTGCTTGGACCCAGGAGTTTAAGGTTGCTATGAGCTGTGACGCAACGGCATTCTACCCAGGGCGACAGCTTGAGACTCTGCCTTCTCCTTCAACTGTGCTCTACACATAAGATAACTCACCAGATTCTTTCATTTCTACCTAATATACAACACTAACTAATTCATAGCCAGAGACTTTGCTGGGTGTTGAGAATAGAGGGGTGAGCAAGACAGGTAAGTTTCCTATTCTTGGGAGACAGACACTAGATTCTTCAAATAAGCATTGCACTACAGAGTATAAGCAATATTGTGAAGGAGGTAAGCAGCGTGCTGTAAATAGCGCATAGTCAGAAAAGGCATGTCTCTACAGAATAAGAAGTAACTCTTTTATCAAAAGGCCCTAGGGAAGAGCAAACAATCCAGGTTCAGTGGTCAACAGATGCAAAAACCATGGGGAGTTGAAAGAGTTTCCCACATTCAAGGGCCAGCAAGGAGACCTTTGAGGCCAGGGTATGAGCTTCCCACATTCAAGGGCCAGCACAGAGACCTTTGTGGCTAGGGTATATGAAGGAGGTAGGTAGTGATCATAACCAGGAAAAAGTGAAGGGTGAGCAGAGGCTACATCACGGAGGGCCTTGGAGGACATTCAGAGCTTTTGGATTTCATTCTAAGTGTGATGGGACATCAAAAGATAGCATTTAAGCAGAGGAGGGATCTGACCTGATTTATGCTTTTATAAGTTCATTTTCCCTGATGCATGAAGAAAAACTTATGGGAAGGAGGGGGCCAGAGACAGAGCAGGGAAGGAAGTTCAAAGCTCTTGCACCAGACCGAGTAAGAGGCAGTGACAGCTTAAACTACAGGGTGGCTAGTGATCATGGTGAGAAATGGGCCAGTTTGAGAGATACATTGGAGCTAAACTTGATAGAACTTGCTGATGGGTTGGATATGGAGATGAGGGAAAGGCAGGAATCAGGATGACTCAGGAGTTCTGGTACAGGCAACTAGGTGGATAATAATGCCATTTTTTGTATTGGGGACATAGAAGGAGGAATCGAGCCAGCTGGCAGTTGAGTACAGGAGGGAATTAAAAGTTTTGCTTTAGACGTGCTAAATTTAAGATTCCGATGAGACACTCTGGTGGAGATGATTGCTGGATGTAAGAACCTGGGCCTGCGTGGAGAGGGCTGGGAGATGGAAATTCATTCGGGAGACACCACTGTAGAGGTGGCCTTATGCCACATGGAGTGCACAGTTGAAGAGGCAACATGGGACAGGAAGATAAGGAAAAGGAAGGGGGGAGGCAGGACAAGAGAGCCCATAACGAGGTCCTGAGACACTTCAGTATTGGGAGGTCCTATCTAAAAGAAGGAGACAGGAAAACGATGGGAGAAACAGATGAATGGTAGAGAAAAAAACCAGGAGCGTAGGACATCATGAAACTAAGAAAAGGGAGTGTCTCACGGAGGAGGGCGAGGTCAAATGCGGCTGAAAGACCGACACAAGGCTAGGAAAGCGTCCAGCTGAGCCAGCACCAGCCCCACTTCAGTAGCCAGCAGGTGCCCGGGCTGGCACTCCCCTCGCTGCCCCCCTGCTCCTGCCCCCCCCCCTTTCTCCCCTGCGGCTCCATCCTCGATGCCCAGTCATTGCACCAAATCTTAAGGAGCAGCTCCATCTCCGAAAAGAGCAGTGGGAGGGAACAGCGCTGCTCTTTTCAGAGATGAGAATTGAGAGAAATAGGGCAGAGAGATGAACGTGCAATGTTGAAAAATGCGTGCTAAAGGCAGCACGTGCTGGCCCTCCCCTCCTCTGCATCCCATCTGATAAGATTCTGGCAGCGGCCTTGCTTTCCAGGCACATGCAGAGACCAGGGGACGTTCGGCCAAGTCTGCTGAGGGTGACTGAGTGCAGGCTGGTGCTTGGGAAGCGTCCACATCCCGGCAGGAAGAAGCCTTCACCCCGCGTGCAGGGGCCCGCGGGGCAGGGCAGCGAGAAGGCAGGGGTGGGAGAGGAGGTGTCCTCTGATCTATAGCAGGAGCTGCCCCTGGACACCACCTCCGCCCTCCCTGATGAATCAGGCTGGGCAAGGCACGACCCTGGGCCGGGGCGAGCGGCCGGCCTCGCTCCACCTGGTTGAGCACCACCGTGCGCTCTAAGCCTGGGGCGGGAGAATGGAGGGGGCTCAGCTCTGGTGGCCTGAAAAAGCCTGATCTCATTCCCAGCCCTAGTCTCTCAGTACCCTCGGAAAGCACTGCAGAGGCTGCAGCCTGATTAATGCTGCGGGCTGGTAGAGACAGGCGATGAGCTTGCGGTTCCCGGCCGGCGGCCGCGGCTCCCCTGCGGAGAGGAGGCTGCGGCTGCTCGACCGCGACCCCTGGCGGCCGCTAGAGGCATCTCCGCAGAGCTTCAGAAGCGAACGCGCCACGGGACAGGGAAGCGAAGGGAGTTGTGTTGGGGGGGGGTTAATTCAATTTTTTAAAAACAGGGTAAGAGGTATGCACCCCCAGATGGTACAGGGAAGGAGGTGGAAAATGAAGCGAAAGCCAATTTTGCTTTCTTATAATATAAACAGGAAGGAAGGGAACAATCTGTTGGAGATGATGGGGGCTGATGCAGGGTAATGGGAGGGGGAAGGTGGAGATGCGAAAATCTGTTTATAGTTGGAATGGGATCTGCTTAATATGATGCTTACACAGAATAAGACTTACAAGCTTTATCTGCTCTGAACCTTCATCTTCATTTTAACTAGCAGTGGACTGTGATCCATTTCATACTCCCAAACCAGGCTGTATTTTGGAAGAGGCATTTCATCAGGGGAATGAAACATACAATGCTTTGGCTTATCTCAGGGCCGTCAGTCAGCCTGCGTCCCAAGAGGCAGTATAAGACAGGAGTTAAGAGCCTGGACATTGGAGAGAGTTTCAAATCTAACATGTCTACAGACTAGCTGTGTGACCTTGAGCAATTTGCTCAACCTCTCTGAACCTCCTTTTCCTTATTCAGAAAACAAATTGTGCTGTAAGAATGTGGTGATAAATTGGATCCAGCCTTATCTCTATCTCCAGATCAGAGAAGGTGTCCCACAACTCTGGTCCTGCATTTCCTTTCCTGGAAGGGTCTCTTTGAGGTGTAACTGGTGTAACAGTGATAGACTCAGTTCAATATTAGGCCAAATGCCTGCAAGTAGCAGGGAGATGAGTCCTCCAGCACTTTCCCTGACTCCTTCCCTTTCTTTCTCATTGGTGCATCCGGCTCTCAATCCCATGCCTGACCCTGCAAGCCAACCAACCAGTCAGCTCCCACAAAATGGTACCTGTGGTGTGAGTACATTTGGTGTGCAAGGAGCTTCTTGGCCTGAAGATGATCCTCACTTGGGGTGGAACCTCATGCCCTTACTTAGTTCTTAAAGGCTACAAAGCCATGTCCTCGTCCTTGGAAATGCAAGGCTCTCCATCAGCAGCTTTCAACCATTTAAGAACTTCACCAGAAGACCTTGCCCCTAGTGAATATACTCTAGTTGAAGAAATGCAGCATACACAAAGAATAGATAATAATAAATAAATATGATTCGTGATTCTAGATGGCACACATAAGAAAGGGTCAGCTGAGAGGCTCACCAAGCGCTATCAGAGACCAAAGGATGGAAAATAAATTCAGACCAAGGCTGATGACTCACCTGAGCCCCAGAGCTCTGCAGAAAGAGGTCCTGCTGCTTTGATGGAATGGATGAGGCCATCCCTCTAATTCAGGTATGCCACTAGAAGGGTACCTCATAGGGTATGCTATCCACAATGAAGAAGGAGAACAAGTGCGGAGAACTCCTTGAAGATGATAGTCTCCTGAAGACGCAGGGCTACCTGGAGCTCCAGGATCTTAAGGCTGGTTCCAGGCGTGACTGTCTCTGGAGTCGACTCCTTGGTGCTCATATTCTTGAGGCCAACACTAACTTGCAACTAAGTTCCTAGGGATAAGCAAAGAGAAAAGATGGGGACCTGGCTGCTCACCCTTCCTTATCCACTCATTCAGCAATTCACTTACATGATCATCTAGCCATCCACTTATCCTCTCAGTCTTTCTCCCACTAAGTATTTTATTTAGTAATTGTTATGTGCCCAGCCCTGTGTCCTATGCTGTGAAGAATAAAAAATAATTACATATTTCCTTTCCTTCTACCCTTAGCAAGATTATATAATATGCTATTCAGTGTTTAAGAATCTCTTTTTAACACCCCCCACACACACACACCTGAGGGACCATATGCTGTAGGAAATTTACACGGCTCATGATGTCACAGAAACCCTAATAAAGCTGACCAACAAATTCTGTCATCCTGAAGCTAGCTGTAGGTTAGATTGGACATTCCAGAGCCTCCTGCCTACTTCCTAAAGGGACAAAGAACCAGACTCAATGTGCTGGACCCTTAGAATTGGACACAAAGATGTCACACTTGGCCTCCCCTTAAACCTCTGATGACTGACCTAAGGGCTGGTCCCAGCCTGTCCCTCACACATGCCCACTGCCCTGGGTGTCATGTGGAATCATGCCAGTAGCCTTTCTTCCTTTGGCTGCCTCTCACTCCCACCCCCTGGCTTTGTGACAATCCGTGCTCTTTAAAATATTTTCTGGAGCGTATTTGTGTGTCTTTAGTGGTGGTGGAATGCTGTATAATTATCTCCCAATTCATCAGGCTCCTTAACAGGCAAATGCCTTTTTTCCAATAAGTTTCTCTGGCTGAGGCACCAATAGGCCTTGTTGCTACGGAAACCAGAACGTTTCTTCCTCTATTTTAATGGTATGTTGAAAGCACCGCATGTGTGTGCATGCACACATATGCTGGCTGCTGGTTCCCCCAGCTCTTTGCCCCTTCCCTACCTCTGCTGGCCAGTCTGATATTGTCCCAGCCTCATGTGTTCCAGGACAGACCCCATCCACAGCCCCTACGTACCCCCTTCCTGCCTTGCCCCGTGTCTCCACCTCCCCCCACCCTTCCATCTGGTGTTCTCAGCTGCTTAAAAAGAAATACCAGTTGGCTTTGCATGAAATCTATGAGGGAAAAGGGAAGAAAAGGCAATTGTGGAAACAAAGCTGTGCAGGAGCCACTGGCCAGCCAGGTGTTTCCTGGTGGAAGGCAGTGGCCTCCCTTGGCCATCTTCCTAGAATGTGGGACTTCTTCAGAGAAGGAGGCGAGGGGCTGAGGAGAGAGTGCTGCTCAGCTCAGGGTGAAGGGAGGGCACACCCTGGCAGCACCATCTGCTGCCGCGGCTTGTGGGCACAGAGGAGCGCCCCCACCCAAGTCGCTGGGCTTGGCTCAAGGACTGCTGAAGGTAGGACGGGCTCTGTCGAAATGTATTTGTTTGTTCATTTATTCAACAAACATTTACAAACACTTATCATGTGCCAGCCTCTATTCTAGGCACTGGGGGCATGCTGAGCATCCCCATCCTTGAGAAGCAAGCCTTGGTGACAGACAATTGCTAAGATAGCATGGTACATGGTGACAGGCAATGTGACATTTGGGCTCACATGTGAGACAAACTTAAGTTTGAGCCCCGGGTCATTTCCTAGCTGTGACCTTGGGTAAATGACTAAACCTCTTGAACACTCAGTTTCCTCATCCCTAAAAATAGCATTATAATAAAGCTATTTCAAAGATGAGATAAACTGATGACATTTGTTAGCACACTTAATAAACGTTCACTGCCATTGTTGCTTTTATCATTAGTGTCAGCATTGTCAGGGTTGTAAGAGGCTCACGATAACACAAAAGGTGACCACAGAGACAGGCAAGGCATCACAAAGAAGGTTTGACTGGGCATTTTCTGGGAAAAAATGGGAAGAACGTTCTAGTCAGAGGAGCCCACACGTGTGAAGGCCAGAGGTGTGGAAGGTGGAGTGCTTCCATGTGGTGTTGACGTGTGTGTCCATGGGCTGGGCTGTGAGGACACTAATGATTAAGGAATAGGAATTGAACCTGATCTTCCAGTTATGGGAGTGAGCAAGAGGAGTTTAGGCTTAAAAGTGACACAAGCAGACAGTTGAACAGTTTGGCCAGAAGTTTTTCCTTGTGATACATAAGATGTCAAATGTTTTAAGGGGCTCCCAAACCTATGCCTGCTTTAAGAAGAAAGGATGCCAGGTGACTCTGGCCCGCTGAGCTCCTACTCAGCTTTGCCTACCCTCCCAGGGCACTCCAGGCCACACATACCTGAGCATCAGGATATTCGGATTCAGGGCACCCTAGCTAGCCTTGAACCAGGCACTGATGCAATGCACAGGGCAGATGAGATGACCCCAAAAGTCTCTTCCAGCTCTTGATAATATGTCTGTAATTTAAGGATTTTGAAGGAGTGGTTGGTTAGCATTCAAGCTGGAGTGGTTGGCAAGGAAAAAAGATACTGTGTGTGTGCAAAGCGCATGATGACGGCTGAATGGGCAGCAGAGACGTTGGAGCAGATTGTGCAAGGCAGAGAGACCAGACAGGGCTTGGCGACTGAGCTAATGCTGGGGACTGCATGACAGCACTGAGGCTCCAGGGCTCGTAGGCTGATTCTGTTGTGCTTTGAGATTGTCAAAAAAAAAAAAAAAAAAGATGAAGAAGAAGAAGAGCAAGTCAAGGGTATGATTAGGTGCTCTGGCTTTGGCCTTATTAAAAAGGAAACAGGAGAATTGCAAGATCTGCTTTGGGTCACATGGTACATCCATCGTCCGCTCTCAACACTGAGCAAGCATTCTTGAACTTTGCATTCTAAAATTATGTCAATTTTTTTTAATCTTGTGTTTAAAAAAAGACAATGGTATCTCTGCAAATAAGTGCAAAAGAAACCAGAGCTGAACAAAGGTAGCAAGGCCAAGCATATGCCACGGTTACCCATCTCCCTGTCCCTCCACTCCACACTATTAGCTGGTAACGGGGTCTACTCGGGTTCAAATGAATATTTATATTTTGACATGTTTGTTTTTTCTTAAGAACTCATAGGAAAGGATGATATTTTTCCTCCAACAGATTGACTTTTATTCTGCATTCTTTCAAAATTATTAGAATGGATTACTTCTGCAATTAAAAAAAATAAATACACTTGTATTTTAATGGGTTTGATAAAGCTTCAAAAGAAAATGAGAAGAAGCATAAGCTCTATTATGTGCAAGGCACAAGTGAAGCTCTCTGTTTATGCTCTGGTCTGGGCCTCACCACACCCATGTGGGATAAATATTCTTAGGCCCTTTACACACTGGGAAATTGAAGTTAAGATCAGTCAAGAAAGCTGCCAAAGGTCATACATCTACTCGGTGGTGGGGTCTGTCATCGCATCCATGTTTGCCTAATTCCAAAGCCTTCAGTGGAGCCACCATTTGCACTAATGAATATAAAACTGAGAAACCATTCTTCGATCAATAACAAGACTGCCCCCTTGACACAAGTCCACTGAATGCTTTGATGTCCTGGAACCTCCTCTCCAGAACCTGGTAGGTTACCAAGCCACTTTACCCTGCCTCCTCATTCTCCAGATTGTTCTAGGCTCAAAAATGACTTCTCCTTCCTCCCCCTCCACGTCTGAATTCCAGTTCTGTCCACTTGCAGCTCTGAACCCTAATGGTAAAAGCAAACTCATTTAACTGACGCAAGAGGTGTGAGACCCTGTTGCTGTGTTTACTCTCCTAGTAGAGTTTGCTCCATAAAATCTGATAGAACCAAATGACTGTCTGATTGATGAAGCTGAAGACAGTGAGATGAAACAGAATGATTAATTTCATATAGAGGAAAGGGAGAGATTTTGGATGCAGTGAGCTGTTTTAACAGTGTTATTGAGATATAATTGACATACCGTAAACTGCCTATATTTAAAATGAACAATATAATAGGTTTTGGCACATGTAGACATCCCTAAACTATCACTGCACTCAAGATCATAAACTTACTTGTCATCTCCCAAAGTTAACCGTTATAGGGCAAGTGGGTTTTTGAAATCCCTTAAATTGGGCCAGTCCTGAGCAACATGACTTCGTAGATAAGGGTGGCTCCAGTGACCTTAGCAGGGCTCAATGTCATTTTTGTGTATTAAATGTAGCTTCACAACCAAGAGACTTTTGAAACCTGTTCACAATTCTGAAAAAAAAAAAAAAAAAAAATCAGCCTGCAGACCTTTTTGCAAACAAAAGTCATGTGAGGATGATAATCTCCAGAAAACACACAAAGTATCTGGTAATATATTCTGCCCGAGTCCTGGCCAAAAATACATGTTTTCTATTAAGATGGGAAAACTGTACACTGAAAAATTCCAACAGAAGTGAGTCCACCATCCAGCTCATGGACCACACCAGCAGTTGTCAATAGCTTCTATCCCAAGGGTCAGAAGACAGAGGTGAGGAGGTTCTCATGTCAGACAACTGCAGAGAGCAAGAATGTGGGACTGGGAAAAAATCAAATTCAAGACCAGAGAAGGACCTGTCACTGGACTATCAGTTTCTCAAAGACAGGAAGCTTGCTCGTTTATTTTGGTGTCCTTAATTTGTATATTTCCCAGGTCAGGCCTAGAAGTGTTTTATGGAAAGAGTTGTTGAATAATGAATTAGGAAACCTATTTGAAGTGAAATGTTCTCTGATTTCACATATAAATGGAGGTTCTCATTGAAGCTACCCATGGAAACTATCATTCCCAAAGTGAGCTTGCAAGAAACTGCTTGGGAGAAAGGCTTTCTCTAGGATCTCTGGATATTCTGTGAACTTTATGCACCGAACACCTGATACATACTAGACACTGTGTGAGGTGACGCTTTATTAGCAAAGATAGCTGAGCACACAGGTAAGGTGACAGAGGCCTTAGCCTGTGTATTCTACACAGCACAACAGCACCCAGGTGAAATACCTGTCCTATCTTGGGGAGAAAAGATGGGCCTCCCAGAAGCTATAACCTCCAAGCTATGGCACAGCGACCTGAAGGACTGCAATTTTCTACTTGATTGCCACATATTTTGTAAAACACCACGCTCAGTCATTTAGCTTCCTCATCTGTAATAATGGCCCACTTCAGGAACTAATAACTAATCTTAGGAAAATCAGTCTCAGCCTGGAGTTAAATAGAATGTTAAATATATGGCTGGGGAATGACAGCAACATGGGGCCAGCACACGTGAGGCATCGTGGTGCTTAAAGATAGTAGGAAGTAAGGGTTTCTTAGTAAGATATTTCTATGTCAAGTTCTTGCTTTTTATCAGAGCACAGAAAAAAAATCTGTCTTAAAACACTTCCAGAGAATGCTTTGTGGAGAAGTAAGACACAGAGAGAAAAGGATAAGGAAAAAAAAATAGTAGAATGGAGAAATGAGGATAAAACAAGGGAGAATAAAATAGCAGAATGCAGAGGAGAAGGAAAGCTTGGGAGAGAAAAGAGCAGATTGGAGGGTAAGAATGAAAGAAAAGACCAGAAAAAGCTAAAATTGGGGGAATAACAAAGCTGATGGAGAAGTAAAGAGACAATATAAAAAGAAGGACCTGTATTCATGAATACACTTTAAGGGTTACAAAAAAAAAAAAAAAAAAAAAAAAAAAAAAAAAAAAAAAAAAAAAACAAAAAAAAAAAAAATCTAACTTTGGGGGTGTGTGTGCCGAGGTTTGTG
>CAUYPK010139462.1:0-15599 GCA_963574355.1 Loris lydekkerianus
GGGGTATCCATCCTAAAAACACTTGGTACCCAGATTTATATATAGACCTAGATCAAGTAGTGGGGCTCACGCACCGTACCTGGAGCCCTCGACACAGCTTATATTATGTGTGCCCAGGTCATAAAACAGACAAGTGTGGGGGAAAGAACTTTTTTTTTCTGTCAACATTGGAGCTGTGTAATCCACGGGTCAGATCTGGTGGACATCACCAAATACCCTGGACTTAATTACGGTAAAGAGAAGTCCTGGTCCTTGGTCACATATGGCTGGCAGAGACAACTGCTGTCGCACAGGGCTCCTTGGGGAATTAAGGCTATGTGACCCAGTGCGCATTCAATTCACTAGCCTTGGGAAGAATAGTTACACCACCTGGGAAATAGGAAAAATTTGGGGACTCTGTTTATACAGCCACACTCGAGTGGCAGGCTTTAATGGTGCTATACATGACAAGGGAGGATTCATTAAGATAAAAGTGGAATACAGACCAGTTCCTGATAAACCTGCCCAATTTGGGCCTAATAGTATCCTCCCTTACCCAGCTAATGTTCAAGTATTTTCCAGGTTGATAACTCGTGCCCCTGTGACAGCCCCATCGTTATCCACTGCCAGTAAACATAAGGGTCAATTTACATATCTGGACCTGACATGGGACCTGCTTACCAGTACATATGAAGTGTTAAATTTAACCCGGCCAGACCTAACTGCAGCCTGTTGGCTCTGCCTCAGTGTAAAACCTCCTTATTATGAAGCTGTTGCCATACAAGGGCAATACACTTCTGGAGACGCCACAGCCTGCTGATGGCATCAAAACCACCCTAGACTTACTGTTCAGACAGTGGTGGGAAAGGACTTGTGTGTTGGAAAGGTACCCATTTCCCACCAGCATCTATGTAATGCTACTAGCTCCTGGGACTGAACCGGATATTTGATACCCCCGAGTGATACCTAGTGGGCTTGTTCAACAGGTTTGGCTCCTTGTATACATGAAGGGATTTTAAATCAAAATAATGATTACTGTGTCTTGGTACAGCTTATACGAATGATAATCTATCATAAAGAAAGTGAAATACTTCAGAAATATACAGGTACTTTGAGCCCAGCCCCATGCAAGAAACGGGAGATAATCACCGCTGTCACTATTGCTACTTTATTGGGGCTAGGGATAGCAGCGGCTGGGACTGGAGTTTCAGCCCTGGTTCTCCAGAATAAGAACTATGGTGCCCTCCGGGATGCAATTGATCTAAACATTCAGCAATTAGAGAAATCTATTACCCTCCTCCAAGACTCTTTGACTTCCCTTTCCGAGGTAGTCTTACAAAACCGAAGGGGACTGGACTTACTGTTCCTCCAGCAAGGTGGGCTATGCTGCCCTAGGGGAGGAATGTTGTTTTTATGCTGATCATTGGGGGGTTGTGAAAGAATCTATGGCACTTGTCTAAGAAAGCCTGTGCCAATGTAAAATAGAAAGAGAAAGTGGTCAGAGCTGATATGAGTCCCTGTTCAATTGGTCCCCCTGGTTAACAACACTGATATCAGCAGTGGCAGGACCTCTAATAATATTACTGTTACTTCTAACTATAGGCCCTTGTATTATCAACAGGCTCATTACATTTGTAAGAGAACGTGTAGGGGCTGTACAATTAATGGTTCTTTTTTTTTTTTTGTAGAGACAGAGTCTCACTTTACCACCTTCGGTGGAGTGCCGTGAAGTCACAGGACCCACAGCAACCTCCAGCTCTTGGGCTTCTGCGATTCTCCTGCCTCAGCCTCCCGAGCAGCTGGGCCTACAGGCGCATGCCACAACGCCCGGCTATTTTTTGGTTGCAGTTCGGCCAGGGCTGGGTTTGAACCTGCCACCCTCGGTATATGAGGCAGGCGCCCTACTCACTGAGCCACAGGCGCCACCCCACTTAATGGTTCTTAAAGGCCAATACCGGCCCTTAGCACAACAAGAAATGATGAATACACAGGTGTAGGGGCAAGGCCCATGATTGGGCCTTTAATTTACAAGCAGAGGGGGGAATGAAAGAACTAGACCAGCGCCATCTTAGGAGTTAAGTTTCGCTCACCCCCCACACCCCACCATTTCATCCAGTAAGTTTCACCTTCCAGGCAAGCCCAGGCATCATGAGACAACTGCCCACCAATCAGGGACCCTTCCCCCCCACCTAACCAATCCAGAAGCGCCCCCTTTGTTCCAAGCTGTGCAGGCCCACCCGTTGTGCGGAACCATAAAAACCCTCTGCTCTAGACCTTGGGGCTCTCCACAAGGATCCCTTGTAACGGCTTTTTTGCTTTTGCATAGGATTCGGCTCCTTGGTTCTGGTGTTTGTGGGGATTTTGACTGGGCACAACAGTAATTGATCCTTTCCTTCCTCACTGTGCTCTTCCTCTTGGTGATAACTCGGATTCCTGCTGCCTTTGTAATTTGATCTCAGAATTTAGAGTATGTACTTATATGTGAACTACCTGTTTTCAGGAATGCTTTCTGAGAATGGACCATACATTTTATTTATTTTTTTGAGACATAGTCTCACTATGTCGCCCTGGGAGAGCGCCGTGTAGTCACAGCTCACAGAAACTTCCAACTCTTGGACTTAAGCGATTCTCTTGCCTCAGCTTCCCAGGTAGCTGGGACTACAGATGCCTGTCACAACACCTGGTTATTTTTGATTGTAGTTGTCATTGTTTGGCAGGCCCAGGCTGGGCTGGAACTGACCAGCTCTGGTGTATGTGACTGGTGCCCTACCCACTGAGCTATGGGTGCCGAGCCTATTTTATTTTATTTTATTTTTTGAGACACAGTCTCACTATCTTGCCCTCAGTAGAGTGCTATGACATCACAGCTCACAGCAACCTCAAATTCTTGGGCTTAAGCAATTCTCTTCCTTCAGTCTCCCAAGTAGCTGGGACTACAGGTGCCTGCCATAATGCCCAGCTATTTTTCTCTTGTAGTTGTCATTGTTGTTTACCTGGCCCAGGCTGGGTTTGAACCCACCAGCTTCAGTGTAGGTGGCCGGCGCCTTAACCAGGTGCCGAGCCCATACATTTTATGTTTATATCTTCATATTTCTTGATAAGTAGACAGGAACTAGTTAGTAAATAACTCATTTAATAACATATCTTACAGGTTATAGTGTAGTGTGCTACTGTTTACCAAGTGCTTAGAAATAATACCATTTGCTTTTTTATTTTGAGACAGTCTTACTTTGTCGCCCTTGGTAGAGTGCTGTGGCATCACAGCTCACAGCAACCTCAAACTCTTGGGCTTCAGCGATTCTCTTGCCTTAGCCTCCCAAGTAGATGGGATTATAGGCACCTGCCACAATGCCCAGATATGTTTTTGTTGTAGTTGTCATCGTTGTTTAGCAGGCCTGTGCCAAGTTCAAATACACCTTCACTGGTATACATGACCAGCACCCTATCCACTGAGCTATGAATACTGCCCACCATGTGCTTTTTTGTTTTTCTGAAATAGAGTCTCACTCTGTTGCCCCTCCCTGGAGTGCTGTGGTGTCAGTCTCGCTCACAGCAACCTCAAACTCCTGGGCTCAAGTGATCCTCCTGCCTCAGCCTCCCAAGTAGCTGGGACTACAGGTATCCACCACAACACCTGGCCAATTTTTTATAATTTTAGTAGAGATGGGGTCTTGATCTTGCTCAGGCTGGTGTTGAAATCCTGAGCTCAAGTGATCCTCTTGCATTGGTCATGCCCAGCCAATACCATGTTTCTAATACAAAATTTGTGAAAGAGGTGAAACCTCAAATCTACAAATAGGTAAGCAAAGTGAGGCTCAGATATGTAAAGTACCTTCCCATAGACCATAATTTCTAAACAATAATGATATATGAAAAGACGGTTCTAGGGGCTGGGTGCTGTGGCTCACGCCTGTAATCCTAGCACTCCAGGAGGCTGAGGCAGGTGGATTACCTGAGCTCATAGGTTAGAGACCACCCTGAGCAAGAGCAAGACCCTGTCTCTAAAAATGTTTGGGCGTTGTGGCAGGCACCAGTAGTCTCAGCTACTTCAGAGGCTGAGGCAAGAGAAGTGCTTGAGCCCAAGAGTCTGAGGTTGCTGTGAGCTATAACGCCATAGCATTCTATAGAGGGCAACAAAGTGAGACTCAGTTTCAAAAAAAAAAAGAAGGTTTTAGAAAGTGATCCATTAGTAACCTTCCATATTTACTGTGTCAACTACTCTTTTTTAAAAAAATTAAATCATAGCCGTGCACATTAATGCAGTCAAGGGGTACAATGTGCTGGTTTCATATGCAATCTGAAATATTTTCATCAAACTGTTTAATATAGCCTTCACGGCATTTTCTTAGTTATTGTATGCAGACATTTGTATTCTGCATTTAGTAAGTTTCACCTATACCCATTCTAAGATGCACCGTAGGTAAGACCCCACCAATTACCCTCCCTCTACCCTGTGTTAACTACTCTTTAAGAAACCCCTCTTTAGGGTGGCGCCTGTGGCTCAGTGAGTAGGACTCCGGCCCCATATACTCGCCCCAGCCAAACTGCAACAAAAAAATAGCCCGGCATTGTGGCAGGTGCCTATAGTCCCATCTACTCAGGAGGTTGAGCCAAGAGAATCACCAAAGTCCCAGAGCTGGAGGTTGCTGTGAGCTGTGACGTCACAGCACTCTACTGAGGGCAACAAAGTGAGATTCTATTTCTAAAAAAAAAAAGAAAAGAAAAGAAAAGAAAAGAAACTCCTCTTTAAATCCTATATCCTGACTCGGTGCCTGTACCTCAGCAGCTAGGGCGCCAGCCACATACACTGGAGCTGGTAGGTTTGAATCCAGCCTGGGTCTGCCAAACAACAATGACAACTACAACCAAAAAATAGCTGGGCATTGCGGTGGGCTCCTGTAGTCGCAGCTACTTGGGAGGCTGAGCCAAGAGAATCGCCTAAGTCAAAGAGCTGAAGGTTGCTATGAGCTGTGACGCACTCTACTGAGGGTGACATAGTGAGTCTCTGTTTCAAAAAAAAAAAAAAAAATCCTATATGCTTAAATTTCCACTCAACCTCATCATATTTCATTTGTCATGTGAAATGTTTTATCATTTGTCATGTGAAATGAATAGCTGCCTGGAACTATTCATTCCATGGAATTATTGGAAATACCCTATATATTCACTAAGAGAGTAGCCACTCGCCACATGTGGCTATTTTTTTATTTTTTATTTTATTTTATTTTATTTTTTGAAACAGAGTCTCAAGCTGTCCCCCTCGGTAGAGTGCTTTGGTGTCACAGCTCACAGCAACCTGAAACTCTTGGGCTCAAGTAGTTCTCTTGCTTTAGCCTCCCAAGTACCTGGGACTACAGGTGCCCACCACAACACCTGGCTGTTTTTTGGTTGTAGTTATTATTGTTTGGCAGGCCCAGGCTGGATTCGAACCCGCCAGCTCCAGTGTATGTAGCTGGCACCCTAGCCACTTGAGCTACAGGCGCCGAGCCCACATGTGGCTATTTACATTAACTAAAATTAAAATGTAGGGTAGTACTAGTGGCTCAGTGGGTAGGGCACTAGACCCATATACCTAGGGTGGTGGGTTCAAATCCGGCCCCAGCCAAACAGCAACAAAAAAATAGCTAGGCATTTTTGTGGGTGCCTGTAGTCCCAGCTACTCGGGAGGCTAAGGCAAGAGAATTGCCTAAGCCCAGGAGTTGGAGGTTGCTGTGAGCTGTGACGCCACAGCACTCTACTGAGGATAATAAATGTGAGACTGTCTCTAAAAAATAATAATAAATTAAATTAGTAAATTAAAATGTAAAATGTAGTTCCTCTCCTACACTGTCCACATTTCACGGGGCTAGTGGTTATCACATTGGACAGGGCAGATACAGAACATTGCCATCACTGCAGAAAGTTGTATTGCACAATACTATGCTAGAGCTGGGACTAGCAAAGACCAGAGAAAGCAATATAAATAACCTGAAAACCCAGGCCAGTGCCTGGTTGGTTTTGAGTGGGAAGGTTGACAGAGTAAGCCAGAAACAAGCTGGACTTTAGAACAGTGACATCACAAAGCACAGCTCACAAAGGCTTAAGAATACCTGGGCTCTCAGCTACTGCCCCTAACTCATATCTATATTCTGGAAGCCTCTGCACATGTAGTTCCTGGAGCTGCCGTCTTATTAAAATGCCACCATCTTCACCTTCATCTTTTACCTGGGACAATATCTTAGATTCTCTCTCTCTCAGCACAATATGGAATTGGATACAAGCAAGTCTTCTGGGAGAGTCTACTGCGCCTCAGCAATCAAATCAGGGGATACTAGATAATCTTGGTCCGACTGTACAAGTCATCCTGGGGATTTCCTTTATATTTGTGTTGGGAATAGGATTATATTCCTTATGGAAACGAAGTGTTCGATCAATTCAGGTTATACTCTTTTGTTTCAGAGAAATTTAAATAGTTATAAATTGAAATTTGGTTAGTTCTCTCTCATATTGCTGCCACCCAATTTTAAGAGCATGCAGATGAGCAAAGGTGAATTCTATTCTCTTTAGTTGGTTGAAACCAGGTTATCCTTGGAAATCTCCACCAACAAGGTTTGGGGCATAAAAATGCTCTTTATCACTGTGGTCTGGTTTGCTTGCTATCATAAAATAGATCAGACTAGTTCATAACCTGGGAAAGCAGCTTTACCCTCAAATTTAATCTGATCACTAATTCATCTTTGAATGCCTACTGTGTTTATAATATAGGCATTGTACAATAACTGAGACTGTGGGTATGGCCTTCTGTTCTTACTTTGCCATTGCTCTGTAACTGATAAAGAGGCACATATATTCATTAAGTCATCATGATGTTTTCATTATTGTGTTTCCACAAGTCTCCATAAATGTACATGTATAGGGTCCCTTTTTGGAAACAGGAATTTAACGGGCTGAGAACATATGAGGCTTTTAGGATTTGGTATATTTTGTTTATCACCAACAATAATAGTTTGTTTACAATACAGTCAAAGTGCTTGGAGAATCCCAACAATTTTATGAAATAGAGGTTGTTTTCATATGACAAATGAAGTAGGTACATCGAGGTTCAGTAGAAATTTAAGGAGACAGACTTTTAAAGAGGATTTCTTAAAGAGTGATGAGTTTACTTAAGAGAGATGTTACTATTGGATCATTTTATAGCATTTGCTTATTTTCATATGTCACTATTGTTTTGGAATCATGGTCACAGGCATTTTCTACAAGTATCTTGTCAAACCTCTGCATAGGGCCAGGTGCAGTGGCTTACACCTGTAATCCCAGCACTTGGGAGGCCAAGGTGGGTGGATTGCCTGAGCTCACAGGTTCAAGACCAGCATGAGCCAGAGCAAGACCTCATCTCTAAAAATAGCCTGGCGTTGGGGCCTATAGTCTCACTATGTGGGAGGCTGAGGCAAGAGAATCGCTTGAGCCCATGAGTTTGAGGTTGCTGTGAGTTGTGACACTATGGCACTCTACTAAGAGTGACAAAGTAAGACTCTGTCTCAAAATAAATAAATAAACAAAAAATAAAAAAACCTCTGCATTGGCCAGATTACAGAGCTCATGCCTGTAATCCCTACACTTTGGGAGGCCGAGATAGGATTGCTTGAGGCCAGGAGTTAAAGACCAGTTTAGGCAACAGTGTGAGATCCTATCTGGATAAAACCAAACAACCTTTACCCCTGTGCCCAAATCCTGCATAGTAGCCATAGCAGGGATTATCATCTCCATTTTGAAGGTGAGGGAATTTGGTTATCACATGCCTAAGTTCACATAGTTTGTAAGAACTGACAAACCTGAGATCTGAGTCCAGTTTTTAGGATTCCAAATTTAGTTCTCTAAAATATAATTTAACATAAACCAGTTGGGCTAAATCCTCAACAAGAATGTGCATACATATTTCAATTAGTTAACGTAAGGCAAGAAAACAAACTCTTAAGCTAATTCTGAGTTTAGCTCAATCAGTAAGATGGTTTTGCAATCCTCTAGACAGCTCAGTCAAGAGAAAAGAGGTAGAATAACAGTAGTTAATAGCTAGGCTCTGGAGTCACACTGCTTGGGCTAAATCTTTGTTATACCATTTGCTGTGTGACCTGAGAGAGGTCCCTTAACCTCTAAGCCCATTTCCTTATCTATGGACTTCCTGGTGCTTCCCTCATAGGGTCATTATGAGGATAAAGGAGATACTTAATGCATAAAACTTAGCACATATTCAATAAGTAGTGCTAGTTATTATAATAGGGAAAGAAATGATTGGTTTTATCCTGGCAAGAATCTCTCCTAGTATATACATTACAAACTTTTTTTTTTTTTTTTAATAAATTCCCACCCAATTGGTAACTGCATATCAACTACAACCCAGACTTTAACCTTACAAAAGCAAATGATATAATCTGATCATGTCTATCTCCACATTAATCTGAAATTTAAAAAAAAAGGTAAGCTATTGGGGGGGGGGGGGTTTGACAGGGTCTCGTGACCAGCTCTGTCCTGGCATATTTTAAAAACTTTTCTAGGACCAGGAAATTCAGTTTTTCAGATCACTATGCCTTAAAAGTATGCTTGGAAGGTCGGGTATGGTGGCTTACACCCGTAATCCTAGCACTCTGGGAGGCCAAGGCAGATGGATTGCTTGAGCTCAGGAGTTTGAGACCAGCCGGAGATAGAGTGAGACCCAAATAGAGAAGTTAGGTGGACATGGTGGCGGGCACCTGTAGTCCCAGGTACTCAGGAGGTTGAGGCAGGATTGCTTGAGCCCAGGAGTTTGAGGTTGCTATGACCTATGTCAACACGGTACTCTACCTTGGGGCAACAAAGTAAGCTCAAAAAAAAAAAAAAAAAGAAAGAAAAAGAAAGAAAGAAAGAAAAAGGAAGTATGCCTGGAAGTAAGAATTCCTAGATTCCGCTCAGGCCTCTACCACTTCCAATCTATGACCTTGGACAATGTCAGGGTCCAAACTGGAAGATATATAAATATCCAATTCTGGTTTTTCTACATAAATTGGTCATACATGGGCAACTTCTAGCACAGAACCTAGCATGTGGCAGACATTTAGGAAATGGTATCTATTATTATGGTCTTAATTAAGTGCAAATAATAATCCCTGACCTGCATATCTTTCCAGTTTGTGGTGAAAATAAGATGTGGAAATGTTTTTTAAATGAAAGGCTTGGCATAAGAATGAGGAATTATTTTTACAGTTACGTATTTGTTTTCGCTTGCATCTATAGTAAAATGTGGCATTTCACATGAATAAGCAAATAACACTAAGCTTCTGTTTCATTTTAGAATACATTGTTGTTTATACTCACACTCTACAAAATTTACAAGAAAGGCTCAGATTTTTTTCAGGCTTTGCTAGCCAACCCAGAAGGGAATTTCAAAATTCAAGACAGTAATAATCTCTTCCTGTCCTTGGGTCTGCAAGAGAAAATTTTGAAAAAACTTCAGATGGTGGAAAACAAAGTGAAGGACCTGGAGGGAATGATCATTGCCCATAAACCTGCTACAAAGAGAGATTGCTCTTCTGAGCCCTACTGCAGCTGCTCCGACTGCCAGAGTCCCTTGGCCACATCAGGGTTTACTTCCACATCTGACATGTGATGGACTCCAGTCTTTTCCAGAAAAGCACTGTTTCCTTCATGTGTGCAGTGGTGTATCAATAAAGATAGAGAACTATATTGAAATTACCCCACAAGGACTGGCTGTCTATTTAGTAGGGCAGATTTACTTGTGTGGTGGAGTAATGAGGTGTTATAAATGCTAGTTAAAAATGTCTCTGGGATGGTATTGCTCACTTACTAGGCTGGAATCTGGCTATATCAGAAAGGATAGCCAGACTGAAATTTAAGTAGGTGGGAAAAAAGGGAGGGTGGCTGGGGAATATGGTCTTGAGGTCCATGTGGAAAAAGTTGGACTGGATATAATAAAAAACAGGAAAATGCCATTTGAGAGCTGTGCTGTGAACTGTCCTATAGAGATAGGCTGCCCCCAGTGCTGGTTTTTGGCCTAAAAGTAAATATAGCATATGGCTCAGGGGGCTCATTCATTAATTAGCCAAAAGTGGGCAAGGGTGGGAATGGATATGAAGTGGACTGACATGGAGACTGTTTAATTTTACCCAACTTTTACTGATACCTACTCGTTACTAGGCATTGTGTACACTAAGCCTTGCCTGGAACTGCCTGAGTGCTTCAGGAGCACTCAGTTTGGCTGGATGGACAGGTAATTTCAGAACAGGGAATTATAATATAGTGGGGTCATATCATTTTGAAGTGAGGTAAATTCTCCTTGGCAGGAAGGAAAAATTGGAGGCATTCTACTCAATATGTACCCAGATGAGACAGAGGAAGAGAGAGGGCCTACTGGGAGATGGCAGGAGATGGTTTCACAGCAGGTCTCAGATTCCATAAATCTTATAGTGTGTGCATTTTTTTGTCACAATAAACGTGATCATGGCCATCCGAAACATTTGGTTAACTATCTGGTACCTAAGTGAAATACTTCATTTGGTGAGGAAATAAGTGATTTGTTGCCATTCTGAAGAAAAATTTGCTGTCCTGGTCAACAAGAGACAATGTAGTAATCTCCCAAATGACTTCCCCTAAAGGGATTCCCAAGGGTAATTTTGTCCATTTGTCATTTCTGCCTAGTGCACTGGTTTCAAATGCTACCCCAGAGTAAGATGAGACTTCACTCTATACTGTACTAAGTACAAAAACAGGTGGGTGGATACAGTGTGGGCCCAGGAAAGGATTCTCCCATAAAGGATTACACAGACAGACAATGAAATGGAAGGTATTTCTCTTGGTGGGAATAATCATGGAGGTATACATAAAAAGGATGGCTTAGTTGGGTGTGGTGTTGCACGCCTGTAGTCCTACACTTGGGAACCTAAGGTGGGATGATCACTTGAGGCCAGAAATTTGATGCTATGGCACTCCAGTTGGGTGAGAGAGCAAGACCCAGTCTCTCTCTCTCTCTCTCCTTTTTTTTGTTTAGCAGGCCTGGGCTGAAGACTCTTTTTTTTTTTTTTTTTTGAGACAGAGTCTTACTATGTTGCCCTCTGTAGAGTGCTGTAACATCATAGCTCACAGTAACCTCAAATTCTTGGGCTTAAGTGATTGTCTTGCCTCAGCCTCCCAAGTAGCTAGAACTACAGGCACCCGCTACAACACCTGGCTATTTTCTGTTGCAGTTGTCATTGTTGTTTAGCTGGCCCAGGGCTGGTTTTGAACCTCCCAGCCTCGGTGTATAAGACTCTGTCTCTTAAAAAAACAAAAACATGAGGTGGTGCCTGTGGCTAAGTAAATAGGGTGCTGGCCCCATATACCAAGGGTGGCGGGTTTGAACCCAGCCCTGGCCAAACTGCAACAAAAAATTGTTGGGCATTGTGGCAGATGCCTGTAGTCCCAGCTACTTGGGAGCCTGAGGCAAGAGAATCACCTATGCCCAAGAGCTAGAGGTTACTGTGAGCTGTGACACCATGGCACTCTACCAAGGGCAACAAAGTAAGACTGTCTCTAAAAAAAAAAAAAAAAAACCATGGTGGCTCACACCTGTAATCCTAGCACTCTGGGAGGCTGAGGCGATGGACTGCTTGAGCTCATGAGCTTGAGACCAGCCTGAGCAAAAGTGAGACTCTGTCTCTACTAAAAATAGAAAAATGAGGCAAGAGGATTGCTTGAGCCCAAGCCCAAGGAGGTTGCTGTGAGCTTTGGAGCTATGATGGCATAGCACTCTACCCAGGATGACAGCTTGAGACTCTGTCTCAAAAAACAAAAACAAGGTGGTTTGCCTAGGAAACAGTTTCAAGGTGGCTGATGCAGTGACTATTTCCAAAGTGACAAAGATTTGGCTTCAGAGTGAGACATACTTACCTTATTCCTCAAATTAGGTTTAATTTATGATGTGGACAGAACAGACAGGAGTTAACAATGTCCATCATCTTGGACTGTGGTGGTCTTGTGGAAAAAAAGAAAAAAAATATCCATTATCTGATGGTTTAGGTGAGTGGTTTGTTATTATGCTGCTGATGGAGTGCTATGGCAATCTTTTAAAGTCAGTCTTTCAATTTTTGTGCTAACTTTCACTTTAGTCATCTTGTTTTGGGTATATGTCTAGTGTATACCAAAGGAAAATGTTAGAAGAAGGGCCTTAACATTCACATTTGTACTATATAATATATATAGTATATTGTATAAAGTATATAGACTTTGTACTATCAAAAATGGGACATTAGGGGGGTGGTGCCTGTGGCTCAGTGAGTAGGGTGCCGGCCCCACATACCAAGGGTGGCAGGTTCAAACCCAGCCCCAGCCAAACTGCAACAAAAAATAACCGGGCGTTGTGGTGGGCGCCTGTAGTCCCAGCTACTGAGGAGGCTGAGGCAAGAGAATCGCCTAAGCCCAAGAGTTGGAGGTTGCTGTGAGCTGTGTGGCACCACGGCATTCTACCCAGGGCAACAAAGTGAGACTCTGTCTCTACAAAAAGAAAAGGAAAAAAAAAAAAGGGCCATTAGAATCTGCCTGGGAAATAGATAATAGAATGAGCGAGAAAATAGAATGAACAAAACACAAAAGAAATAACAGGTTAGCTGCTCCTGTCAGGGTACACAAGTGTGGTAAAAAATGATGGTAGAAAATCATGTACTGCGGGCAGCACTAGAGACATACCCAAAGGGGTAGGGCACCAGCCTCATATGCCAGAGTTGGTGGGTTCAAACCCAGCCCCGGTCAAAAAAAAACTGCAAAAAAAAAGAAAGAAAGAAAATCATGTATTGCTTTCAGCTCAGAATAATTGATTCATACCACAATAATAACAGGCTGAATAGTTAAATATTCATTTCTAGTGGTGATCATTAATTTCCTGAGGCCAGAGTACTTATAGCTGGGGTATCAATTAAGGGACCTCAGATGACAGATAAGCAGAGAATCAAGGCAAACTAGGAGAAGAGCTTGAGAACTATTTTATCATTCAGGTTAAATGGAGTAGGCGAACTACCCCCATAGCAATGTCTACTACTCTAGAGGGAAAATCTTTTTCCTCTGAATTCTTTGTTTTGTGAAAATCTTGCCAAATTTTTTGTACAGTAGCCACAGGGATCACCATTCCTTTGCTCAAAACCCCACGATGGCTTATTCTTTCATTGTGAGTAAAAGTCAAGTTCTTGACTGAAAAGACGGTGTATGATGGCATGGTCCACGTTCCGGCGCCTCCTTACTCTCTCTACTCTTTTCAAATCCTCTTTCATGTGTACCGTTCCTTTGTCATGCTAAGGAGTGACCAACTTTGGAGCATTTCCTCCACATATTCACTTGGCTTCTTCTTTTATTGGGGGTGGAGGCAGGGCTCTCAGATGCCAGTTAATCTGAGATGCCTTCTTTGACCATCTTAAGTAATGTCCCTCACACCAACATGTTGTATTCTCTTTTCCCTGATTTTTCTTCATAGCACTTATCACACCTCCACTTTTACTGTTAGATATTTGCTTATTACCTATCAAATACTCCAGCCTCCCCATTAGGAATATAAGCTCCAAGAGAGGAACTTACATTTTGAGTACCTGAAACGGCATCTGGTATGTCACACTCAGTATCTGTTGAATGAGTGAATCTCAGTTAGTCTTGGGTTTTTTGAACTTCACACCAACGTCCTGTCCCCCTAGCTCTTCAGACATGTGTGACAGATCAATGCCATGATGTCATTCTCCCAAGTAGTAGCTAACTTCTCCCAAGTAGTAGTAACTCACTCAAAGCCATATACATTACTAGGCGCTTTACATAAATTTCATTTGATCCTAAAAATACGAGGTGACAAGTATGTACTATTATTTTCATTTTACTGATGAGGAACTGATGCACTGAGAGGTTAAATGACTTGCTAATATGTGCTGCAGCTGTGACTGGCACTCAAGTAGCTTGACTCTAAGCCTGTGTTCTGTCACAAAGTTTGGGAGGCAGAGGCTTTAGATTTACAGGTTAAGAGGACACTGTAATTTTGGACCAAGGGAGAGAAAACTGTAAAGTGTTTGTCCTCCTTTTTTTTTTTTTTTTTTTTTTTTGCAGTTTTTGGCCAGGGCTGGGTTTGAACCACCACCTCTGGCATATAGGGCCAACGCCCTACTCCTTTGAGCCACAGGTGCCACCCTGTCCTCTCTTATAGTTGATATTTAAAAGTTTTCATCATGGCCAGCACCTGGGACTCAGTGGGCAGGGCACCAGCCCCATATACTGAGGGTGATGGGTGGGTTCAAAACCAGCCCTGGCCAAATTGCAACAAAAAATAGCTGGGCATTGTGTAGGGTGCCTGTAGTCCCAGCTAATGGGGAGGCTGAGGCAAGAGAATCGCCTAAGCCCAGGAGTTGGAGGTTGCTGTGAGCTGTGTGACGCCATGGCACTCTACCAAAGGTGATAAAGTGAAACTGTCTCTACATACACGCAAAGTTTTCATCATTATCTAAATAGTTGCAATGGATATAAATATTGACATTTTAAGATAAAACCATTAATCACTTTTTACAATGTAGTCAATATAATTTAAATAATAATTAAATAAACATCATCCATTAAAAAATACCCTAATCAGCTCTTCAACCTTATTTTTATTTATTTATTTTTTTTTTGAGACAGTTTCACTATGTTGCCCTCAGTAGCGTGCTGTGGTATTACACCTCACAGCAACCTCAAACCCTCGAACTTAAGCAATTCTCTTGCCTTAGCCTCCCAGTAGCTGGGACTACAGGCACCTGCCACAATGCCCGGCTATTTTTTGTTATTGTCATTATTGTTTCAGTAGGCCCTGGCTGGGTTCATACCCACCAGCCCTGGTGCTTGTGGCCAGCACACTAACCACTGAGCTATGGGAACTGAGCCAAAATTGTATTTTTATTATCTGTAATCTATGACTGGGCTCTATTCCTGGGTTCAAGTGATTTTTCTGCCTCAGCCTCCTAAGTTGCAGGACTACAGGCACCCCCACAAGGCTGGACTATTTTTAGAGACAGGGTCTTTTTTGTTTGTTTGGTTTTTTTTTTTTGGAGACAGGGTCTTGCTGTAGCTCAGGCTGGTCTCAAACTTGTGAGCTCAGGCAATCTACCAGCCTCAACCTCCCAGAGTGCTAGGATTACATGTGTAAGCCACCACACTGGGCCTAAAATAAAATTTAAAAAATTCCTGTCTCTGCTGGAAGAGGTGGCTCATGCCTGTAATCCTAGCACTCTGGGAGGCTGAGGCGGGTGGATTGCCTGAGCTCACAGGTTTGAGACCAGCCTGAGCAACAGCGAGACCTCCTCTCTAAAAACAGCCAGGCCTTATGGTGGGCTCCTGTAGTCCCAGCTACTTCAGAGGCTGAGGCCAGAGAATAACTTGAGCCGAAGAGTTTGAGGTTGCTGTGAGCTATGATGCCACAGCACTCTACCCAGGGCAACAAAGTGAGACTCTGGGGGTGTCTCATAAAAAAAAATATATATATATTCCTGTCTCTGTGTTACAATTCTTCTGAATTGAGTACTCATCACAATAATCTAGTATATAGCTGACCAAAATGACATGATTACAAATTCTGGTAATACATAAACATAAAAGGTAAAATTCTATCAGGAACA